>VMDO01013598.1:0-19236 GCA_007922755.1 Pedetes capensis | reverse complement strand
TCCATATCTTGGCTATTGTGAATAGTGCTGCAATAAACATACATGGGCCTGCAGCCGTACCACTATGGCATCTAATCCCGTCAGATCTTGGAAGCTAAGCAGAGTCTGTCCTGGTTAGTATTTGGATGGGAGACCGCCTGGGAACAGAACACCAAGTGCTATAGATTTGGGAGAAGGAACCGGCAGCCCACCCCCAAAAAGCAATCAGCCATTGAAAACCCTATGAATAGCAGAGAAGCACTAACAATAGTATTTTGTCTGTTGTACCTGTTGTACTAGGGTCACTATGAATCAGACACTGGCTCAATGGCACCTAGCAACAACAAACATAGAAAAGCAGGTTTCTCTATGGTATGCCAACTAGGGAATCTTCTAGGTTAGCAAAAGTTGGTATGTTACTTTCATGAAGTTAAGTTTTTCTTAGACTATTAAAACTTTGGAAAAACTCTCATTTTTAATTTAATTCTTCATGGATTGTTCAGAACGCTGCTCATGGTTTCTTATATTTTTAAACCTGGATTTCAGGTATGCATTATAGTGCCTAGAACAGTCTCATTATTTTGTTTTCATTTATCTAATACTAATAATTTACTATAATTTAATCTTTTAATTGAGAAATACCAGTGCACTTCACAAGCATTAATTAATGCTCCCATCTCCTCCATGTGGTATGTAAGTGGTAGCCTGGTTTTATGAATGGAGAACTCAAAGAACAGAGTTAAGTGACTTGCCCAGGGCCACCCAGGAAGTCAGCAGAGAAGGCTGAGAGAAATTACCCATTCTTGGCTCTGGGCCTATGCTCAGCCCTTGATTCTCATGGTGGAAGAGGCCCCCGTTCTAATTTAGAAGGAATAAGAGAAGAAAGAGAAAACATGGAAGCTCTATAAACTTCACTTCTTTGCTTCATAGAGGAGGACACTGAGTCACAGATCAGTGATGTGATTTCACTACCCAATTTTTTCAATCATTCATCCATTCAACAAATATTGATTGAGCATCTGTTGCATGGCAGGCATGCTTAAATGTTCTTGAGGACCATATATAACCATATACACCCAATAAATAAATTGGTATGTGCATTTTATACTGCATCAGGTTGTAATAAATGTTTTTGCAAAAGCCAAAAACAAAAGAGGAAAGGAAGTGCTGAATGTGTGGGGAAGGGATATACTGCTGTTTTTATGTATGACTGGCTCTAAAGTCTCATTGACAGCATAACGTTTGAATGGAGGCATTGAGTGAGGAAAGGAGGAAGGGCACAAGCCATCTAGGTAGCTAGAGGAACTGCTTTCCCAGCACAGGACACAGCATCTGCAAAAGTCTTGGGGTAGGACAGTGCTTGACTCAATTGAAGAACAGCAAGGGAGACAATTTACTCAAGAAAAGCAAGCAAAATGAAGAGTCTTAGGAGAGGAGATCAGGGTGTGAAAAGGAGTCATATTTTAAAGGGCCTGTCAGCCAATTGTGAAGACATTAGCTTTGACCCTGACTGACATGTAAAACCATGAAAAGGTTTGGGCAGAGGAGTGGTATGATCTGACTTACACGTTAGAAGGATTACTCTGGGTGTTGTCTGACATAAGTCAAAGCATATAGGGGAAGTGTGTAAATAGGGCTATTAGTTAACGGATAAGAGACCTTACTGAAATTGATATCTGCCCAAGACCAATGGCAGGGAATAGGAAAAGCTGTCACGAATGGGATGGCTATAGCATTAAATTCCAATTTCAAGGCACGACCCTGCTCCTTCTCCTTCTAAGTATTTAATAAGCTTTGGAAGATTTAAATATACTCCTCTGAGGTGAATAACAGCAACTGAAGCTAAATTTTCTTCAATGTGTGTTGGCTTTGTCGTCATGCTGTTTATCTTAGAGTCATAAGATGGCTGCTGCAGCTCCAGACATTGCATCCTCACAGTAGACCCACATTCAGAAAGGTAGTTGTAGGAACAAAAATACTCTGTTTATTAGATTTGCTCTATTTTTTAAAAAATGTATCCCCAAGAGATACCATCTCACCTCTTGCTGGTCAGTGCACCATCACAAAACAGTTTTAGGCTCTTGCTTTACTCTTGAAAGAGAAAGGATTAGTTGCATGACATAGAGTAACCATGAGTTATCTTTTGAAGATGGGAAGATGTGGGTCACCCCTTCCTGCAGCTGGGATGGGGCCAGCTCTTCTTCTCCAACGGGGATCAGGACCCCACACCAGGGGACTGGCGAGTGCTACAGAGTCAAGGATGGCTTCAGGATGCCTTTAGATTATATTGTATTGTACAGCCCCTGTAAGGAAGTAAGTGCTACAGTTCTTACAGCTCTCAAGCCCACCCTTTGGGATGGCAGAAGTGTCAAGGCTCTGGATTTGTCAGTGGTCTGTGGGCCCTCCAGATGTCCTCCATTAAGGCTGGCTTCTTTGCTGTTGGTCTTCTTCTTCTCCTGTCCAGTGATCTCTGTCTTGGACCAGTGATGGGGTGGCCTCTGTGATGGCAGGCAGTCTTCTCTCTTGATCTGGCAATGGTGTGGCCCGTCTGCAGTGGAGTGGGAGAACTGCAGAGCAGCAAGCAAGCTCTGCTTATATAGTCCTTAGGTAACTGCCTCAAGATAGCAATCAACCAATCAGGTGGTGGCACGAGGGGCTGGGTGCAACCAATTAGGAGTGGCATTCAAATAAAGGGTGAAACCAGATGTCACTTTCTGGCCAATTAGGGAATGTTCTTTAGTGGCCAATCAGAGGGCAGGGTGAGGGTCCGGAGTAACCAATCAGGTGGCAGGGGCTCTGAGAGGGCAGGGGCTATCTTGGCTCACTTGAGGCCAAGAAGACCTGAATGTGGGACAAGGGTCATTGGAGGCCATCTTACCCTGGAGCATAGATTTCAGACCTCCAGGTGGGCTAGACAGGCCTTATCCCAATCATGCTTCCTCTCTATCCCCTGGGGCTATCCCATAATATTCCCTACAGGAAGAGACTGCACTCTCTAAGACCAAGTTCTCCCTGCCTGCTCTTGAGTACAGTTCAGGATTCTTTTAATAGGTAAAAAGTGTGTGAGACCAGAGGTCAAGGATAATGTTTGAGTGAGGTTGTCTCTGAATGAATACTGCAGATAATGTAGTCTGGTCTGGCTTTTCTGGATTTGATGTTTAAGGTATGATTTGAATCTCTCAGAGGAAAAGGATTTCAACCTCCTTGGTTGGAGGAATATGAGTATACACACAGTGGCAGGGAGTGATGTGAGCTGAGGCTGACAGATAATGCCAGGAAGGAGGTGGAGAGTATGGTCTTGGTTAAGCACAGTGGGAAGCCATTGGAGAAGTCTAGGCACAAGAATGACAAGATCTTATGTATGTGTTCAAAAAGATACTTCTGGCTGTTATGTGGTTATTAAATGGCAAGAGGAGAAGCAGAGTGATAGATTAGAGGCTGTTTCAGGAACCTGGGAAGTGGAGGGTGGAGGCCTGGGAGAAGTTAGCATGGTAGCTGCCTTCACCTACATGGGTCATGATCCCTCTGCCTGGTGTTTATATCCTCAGTTAGTCTTTCCCATGCTTTACCAATCTGGCCAATGCCATCAATGGAATGCACAAGAATGATTATTTTGATTCCTGAGATGAAGTTCTAAAAGGCTTCCTGCTTAGTTTCTGGATTTCCTGCATCTTTTGCTCTGGGATAACCAAGCCACCATTTCCCAAGATAGCCTAAGGAAAGGCTCAGGTCCAAAGAACTGAGGCCTCCAGCCAACAGCCAATGAGGAATTGAGAGGCCCACCCACCACCACAAGAGGGATCTCAGGAGTAGATCCTTCCCCAGTTGAGGTGGCCAAGGTCCCAGAAAACTTGGTGCGCCTTTATAAGAGGCACTAAGCCAGAACCACTCAGAAAGGTCTCTTGCAGATTCCTGGCCATCAGAAACTATGCAAGACAATGAACACTTGCTGTTCCAGATGCTACATTTTGGAATCATTTACTCTGCAGCTCTAGATGCCTACTACAGTGGTAGCAATGGAATGAGAAAGAATTAGAATTTTAGAGAATTTGATGTATAAGGAATGAGTGAAAAAGATTCTGATCAAAGCTGGCTCTCACGTTTTGCATTTGAGTAATGGGGTGCACATTAGTACCATTGATTGAGATGAGGAAATTGAGATAGAACAACAGGCTTGGGGAGAGATTGCTGAGGAAAACAGACCTTCATTTTTGGCCATGTTAGATTTGAGATGCTGCTTATCTGTCAGGTGGGCAAATGGCTATGAGTCTTGAGTTAGGGGAGAAATCAGAAGTAGAGAAGTATATTTAATCACTTCTATAGCTATACCACCCTGGCGTCTGATCCTGTCTGTAGCTGTACCACCCTGGCGTCTGATCTTGTCTGAGTTTGGAAGCTGAGCAGGGTTGGGCCTGGTTAGTACTTGGATGGGAGACCTCCTGGGAATGCTGGGTGCTGTAGGCTTGGGAGAAGGTCCCGGAAGCCCACTCCTAAAACAATCAGTCATGGAAAACCCTATGAATAGCATAGAAGCACTGACAATAGTACTGGGCATGGCACGGGGTCGGGGAGTATTTAGGTCTGTTGTACACAGGGTCATTATGAGTGGGACCTGACTTGAAGGCACCTAACACCACCAACAACAACAAACTGTGAGTGTCATTTAAAGGTTGTGGCATTGGGTGAAATTGCCTACAGGAGCCGACAGAGAAGAGATAGGTCCCCAGGTACAGCCTTGGGCCTATTCAGCCTCTCACTGTCCTTATTGTGAACATTGATCAGGGAATGAAATATGATTATCTATATTAAAACACAGGTCCCTTTACAAGTTAAATCTCAAAATGGGAATGCATGTAAGTGTTAAATTGCTCATATTGGGCCTATTTGATATGGACGTTAATACTAAGGAAACCTTTTAAACCTCTTTATGATGTGACATTTGTGCACCATGAGTGTGTGCTCAGATTGCTATGCAGACCTTACCTCTTGAACTTCCTGACACAGTATTTCATTTGAAACCTTCCTATTGTGTGACCATAAATTTATAAGTTAAACATGTGTAGCTATGCACAGTGGCTTCCGAGTGGTCTGAATTTCCAAGAAACATGTATCACGGTATTGGCTATTTATGAGTGTGGAGAAATCTAAGGAAATGTATTTTCATTTCATATTCCATAGCAAATTACAGCTCCGTATGGGACTTTAAAAACAGACTTGTTTTACTTCAAACAACTTGTTTACCTCTAGTGTTTTTTTTGATGAGTGTTGGCCTATATGTAACTGAGGATTCTTATAAATGATACAGTGTGACAGAGCCTTGCCAGCTCCAGGATCCCAGAAAGGGGCAGAAGTGGTTATCTTTTGCTTTGAGAGTTTGCTTAAGGAAAACTGGAAACAGTCTTCTATTTGAGGTCAAGTTTCACTACATGGAAAACATAGTCTTCCAGACATGAAGTTAGTGTAGCACATCTCTAGTGGCCATGAGGATGTGTGCCCAACACATTCTGTAGAGGGGAAGCTAATGGTAAGTGACAGACTCTCTTCTGAATCCCTTGTATTGGCAGAATAACAGAACTGAAAAAATACTGACACATCTAGATGGCTGAATATGAATAAGATCTTGTCCCTTTGTCTTCGGGAATTTCTTTTCCTACCTTAGTAAAGACTGAGTCCCCAGGGAAGGAAGACTTTGGATGTTGCCTTAAACTTGCAGTTTGTCCTTTCCACATGCATATCCCATGACCATACCCTGTACGTCAATCATGATATATTACCAGCAGGTGGCAACAGCGAGTGCAATAGAATAGAAAAACCCCAGCTCAGTCTGTGCAGATACCTAAAAGGTGGCATGCTGTGTGTGCAGTGTATGCAGGAGGGAACAACTACTATTTATTTAAAAAAGAAGTGTACTTTTCTCACTCCTGTCCCATCTCTTCAAATCTGTATTCTTTCTTCCATCAATATTGATTTGGACCACAGGTCAATACTCTATTAAGCAGAGGGAGGTCATTTAACAACCAGTATGTCTTTTCCTCGACATCAAGGGGAAGGTGATTTGTCCTTGTTGGCTCAAGGGTCCTTATTTTCTGATTTTCCTGCTACTATGGGTCTATTAAAACAACTCTGGAAGTAAGTGGCAAGGAATAATTTATTACCTGGAAGACTTAGTAAGAGCCAACTAATTTGAACCTGTTAAGGGGGATATCAGAAAATTCAGGAGGGTTGTCAACGTGCAGGAATGACAGATCCCACTGGGTTTTAAGGCTTGCAGCAGCTGCGTTCAGAAGGAGTCACTGGGTTGGCTACTGTCTTGTTGACAAGGAGGCACATTTCTTTGCAGGGGCCACCTCAGAAAGAAGGAATTATCTCCCTGCAATGTCCTTTGTGTGGTTTCAGAATAAATGTCATGACAGATAGAAATATGGCAGGGTTGGAAGGGTCTGGATCCATTGAACATACAATGAGGGACTCACACTTTCTTTCAGGTCCAAGGAGCAAGGTTATTTGAGGGAAAGTCTTCTGGGGGTGAGTGTTCTTGAAGGCACATTGGTTACACACGGATGCAGCTTGTGGACAAGCTGCACCATACCTAAGTACCAGTAGCCTTGCCTTGTTCCTTGAGTCTATCCTGAGTGCAGAATTACCTCTCAGACATGAGAAGTCATTTGGGCCTCTGACACACCATGCTCCAAGGGAAATAAATACAAAACTATGAAGCCATCCTTGCAGGCACAGCCTTAGTGGGCAACTCTAAAAGCCATCTCTTCATGATCCTCCAAAAGCAAGCATGTGAGCATTTAACAGGACCCTATTCCTTCCTAGGATTTGAACTGTCTGCACCTCCCTGAGATGCCGCTGCGGTTATCCCTGGGAGCCCAGACCCACTTCACTTACTCCCCATGGCCAACAGCTTGTCATATGATTTAAGTGGCAAGCTGGGGCTACATCACCATCTCAGCACAGCACATTATAAGAAATTGGGCTCTGATTGGTTTGGTCTACAACTGACATTTTAAATTCTGGTGTCACACAATTTGGCCATTTACATTTACTCATCTGTCAAATAGGGTGATGATTCTGCCTCAGAGGTCCTGTAGAGTATATGAGAGTGAGAATTAATTATGATCTTTGCTAATTCACAAGCTAATTGCCAGGCCTTCTGGCTTGGCTCTTCACTCACTTATCTCTGAGGAAAATCAAAGTCCTCCCAGCCCTGCTGAGGCTCCAGAAGTTCAAGTCCCTTACTGGAGCCCTCATATCCTCCTCTTCCCCTTTCACTCACTCACATCCCCACAGTGGCCCCTTGCTATGTCTGAGCATATGAAGGTCTTTGCCTTGCCTGCTCCCCTTGCCTGGGCCCTTCTTGCATCAGACAGGCCCTCAGTAGAATATCTCATCATCTTCCAGTCTTTGTTCAGATGCTACCTGCTTAGTTAAGTCCACTTGGACCACAGTTTAAAAATTGCAACCCACCCCTCCCCGGAGCTCTAACATTGCTGATAACACATTTCTGGTTCTCTTGTTCCATATTTCAAAGGAATTGTTGTTAGGTGCCATCAAGTTGAATCCGGCTCATAGCAACCTTATATACAATAAAATGAAACATTACCATATACTGTGCCATGCACATGATCTTCTTATTTTTGAGCCCATTGTTCCAGCCATTGTGTTTCCTCTCATTTTGAGTGGTGCCACATCAACAAAAAGGAGGTCCCAGGGGCTTTATTCCATTACCATCAAGGCAACTCTTCCCAGTCCTTTCTTGAATGCCTTTCAGGCTGGGGGGCTCATTTTCGAACAGTATATTTAACAATGATTCTCCTCTATTTATAAAGTTTTCAATGGCTAATTGTTTTGAGAGAGGGCTGCTGAATCCAACTCCTGGTCTGTCTGAGTCTGGAAGCTCAGGTGAAACCTGTCCACCATGGGTGGTCCTGCTAGTATCTGAGATACCAGTGGCAAAACTTTCAGCATCACAGCAACATGCAAACCTCCACAGCATGATAAGCTGACAGATAATAATAATTATTATTACTTTTTGTCTTTGTCTCCAACTAGACTATGTTTTGTTCTTTGGTTGTTTTTTTTTTTTTTTCCAGTAGAGTATTCCAAATATCTTGAAATGCCTAACATACAAAGGCATTCAATGAATATTTCATAGATGAGTGACAGCACAGCTGTCCTATTCCATACACAGACAGAGACACACACATGTGTGCACCTACATTCATAAGCTCACACTTTTGCACACACTTACGGAAAGATTTATTTTAGATCTTGATAAGATTGGCTCATAACCTATTCTGTATTCATACTACAAAGGTAGTCAGTACAATTAGAGATGCTCGAATATATATTTAGGCAAATCTGCTAGCTTTCTCTGGCATGATTTTATAAAAGAAAATATCTTTTATTGCAGAAGTTTACCCCTTTATATAAACATTTGTTAGAGAGTATAATCTTTCTAATGTGAAATAATTATAAATGCTTGGTATGAATGAAAAATCAGAATCAAGGAATTTTTTTTGAGAGAAATACAATATCAATGTTGTCAGTATATAAAATAATTAGAAGCAGGCCACTAAGACATTGCAAATAAATGCCTTGCTAGACCTAGCTAAATGATAAGGATCATTTATAATTAACGCTGATTGTATGCAGTTAGGTAGCTGTAAATGTGTTTGAAAACAATTTGTTCTCTTAAATAAATTTAAACACTCCCACCTCCACCCTTGTTTACCTTATTAATTTGCTTAATCAATCTATTTTCTATAGATAACAGAAAAGTAAACTGTAGAGACACAGACAATGTGCTTGTTGAACTGCGACAAGTTACAAATCACAAAGAATCTCAATGAATGAAATTCTTTCATGAAAAAGTGTTAATTTCAGTATATAAATACCAGGTGATAGGTTTTGCTTGTATACACATAGCTATGACATTAGAAAAATGGTTTTGAGCCACAAAGACGTGGGCTGTATTCAGTTTGAAAAGAAATATCGGTGGTAGAGATAAGGGATGACTTTTTAAGTATGTTTATTTCCCCTGGTATTTGGCTTGGTTTTCTCGGTGTGAGTTGCTATTGCACCAAGGAAATCTCGTTTTACTTTTTTTTTTCTAGACACTTTTCTACATTTCCTTGTTTGGACTGAGAGGTTCTGGAATCTCCATGTTTTCTGCAATAGCCTCAGGGTGTCCTTGTGGCTTTGGCCAAACACTCCTGCAGGATGCAGAGTGCACTATTTTCCCAAATAGAACATTGCATGATTGCAAGATTCTAGATGAAAAACAATAAGACTATTTCTTAGTAGTTTTTAAAGAATGTGAGCATTTAGACACACACACACATAAAATGGTTCATATCATTTTATAGAGGTTTTACACTTTCTTAAACATGATCTTGTAATTCTTGACTCTAGGAAGAAATTTTTCATTGATAAGAAAGGCAAAGGTAAAAAGCACAAAAATTTACTCTGTGGAGGTTTGCAACCAAGCAGCTTCTCAGGCGCATGTGCCACCTGTAAAATGAGGCACACAATTATTTTATGGTAAAACCTACATGGGTACCCTGTTTGTACCATGTACCTCTTGTAGGTCATATTTAGAGGTTCTTACTGATATCCATGGTCCTGTACATCACTGTTTCTATTGTCATTGGAGACTGATCATCACTTCTGTTGTTCTAGAGAGGACAGATTGCCTGGAACTTGTCCAAATATTAGGTGAATTGGCCAAAAAGGATGTCTACATTTTTGGACCTACGTGAACATCTATGAAAGAAGGTAAATGGAGTCCACCTACCATATCTACAGAAGAAATGGTTACCACAAGAAATGAAGATTTCACAAATTAATTGTGGGGTCTTAGCTTTTTCTATTGATTCAAAAACAGAGGATGTGGAGGGAGTTTGCCAACCTTGATAATGTCTTAGATTCTAATTTGATCTCCAAATGCTGAATTGCTTTGAGAGCTAGCTGAACACAGAGCAACTGTAAGTTTAAGAATCAATTTAAGTTCATGATCAGCGTTAAGAATCATAATTAGCCCATTTATGTATATTTTTCTCAGACCCAGATAATGGAATCACCAACAGGATATTAAACATTAGAACAGAGCAGGGTAAAAAGAGTTATGAAGAGATGCTACTTTCAACTTAAAACTAAGCATAGTGATATCTAATACCAAAGGAGACTGGCAGTGAGTGGGATTGCTTAGTCACTACAATGATTATTTTCAAAACCACATTTTCTATTCTAATTCCAGTAGATTTTGTCTACCAGCAATTGAAGAGAGGACCCCTCCCCTGAGCTTTTGGAAATATTCAGTCTATTTTATAGAACTACTCGGGGCCTGGAGGGAATGGGGTTGTAAATTAATGATTATTCACAGCTGCCACTTGAATTCCTGGGATGTGAACAATTTGACTTCCTCGGTGAGTTCAGACTTATGCTTCTTGCCATCGACTGACATATTTCCAAAATGTAGGGAGTGCAGGAGGTTAATTTCAAAGTCTTTATGAAATGTTCTGTGAACTTCAGAGGAAAGACAAATATGGTAGACTATAGTTGCAAAATAATATTATTAGGAATAATTAATTAGCATGAACGAATATTGTATCCCAGGATAAAATTTTTATTATCAATATCTTAATTGATGGCTAAGGAGAAGCTGTCATTGAGTTTATATTCAAATTTTTGTATTAAGTACATAGTAGCCTGTGATATTATACAAATGAGAGTGTTTTGCATATTTACAAAGTTTTTCCATATCTGCCTAGTTGGAGATCAAGAAATGGGAGCATATTAAAGTTGTAAAATGTTCCACATAATTACAAAGGCTGTCACCTTTTTAAAAAAGGGTTTTCCATTGCTTAGTGGTCTCTGATGACTTGACCAAAGGCATTTGTTAAATGGAGCATGAGATACACATGGCAAGTTTGCTGGACAGTGCCCTCATGTCCCTGCTCCACACAGCTTTAAAATAATATGTGTGATTTTCTTCTTACTGTCAAATAACACATGCCCTATGGTGGAAAATATATAAATTTGTAAAACATATAAAAAGGAAAAATGCCAGCTTAATATTACCACTGTTACTATTTTAATGTTTCTTTCCTATCTTATTTCTAAGATTGCATATTATGTAGTCTTATCATTATTTATTTTATTTTTTACATCATATTGTTGTTTGCTTACTAAGAGCTTCACGTGTTATTTTGCATATTATGGCCGCTTCCAAATATATTTTATAGTATTCTGGCAGAATGGATAAATAATTGACACCACAAGTTACCAAACTTTTTTATTTCTCAACAATATTGCTAGGGAAAACATGCTTTAGGTGACAGAAAATTAAAAAAAAAAAAAAAACCTTGAAACTTAAAAAGCAAAGTTCTATTTACTGTTGATAACTTATGAAAATATAAAGTGCTCATTAAATACCTCTTGTCTGCTTGATTTCCCAGCCCTTAAACTATCACTTAACTATTGGAAATAAGTTTCTGAAAGCTGGACTGTATTCTGAGAGGCTTATTGGAAGATCAACCACTAAGAACAGCACCTTGAAATTCATGAACATTCTAGAGAAAAGTTATGTATTTTCAGTTTTCCTGAGTAAATGTTAGACTTGAAATAAAACTAAAAATGACAAACATTTAAGGAAAGGTTTTTATGCTATGATAGTTAAGTGAAATAGAAATTATTCTCTGTGTCTATAACATACACATTAGCTAATATTTAAGGTTAGAGAAGAAAGATGTTGTTTCTTAAATAGACTTTTGTATTTTGATTTCTCTGTTGTTAAAAATACATATTTCTAAGGTGACCACCATTTTCATTTCCTTTTGATTTAATTTTGGGGTGAGTGGAAATGAGGGGATCTGGAATTGTAATAGTATAGTTTCTCAGTGTGCTGAAATTTTGAACTAAGCTGAAAACCTTTGAGCATGACAATACCCCTACCTGTCAAGGTATCACATAATTCTTGTTTATTTAATGTTGTGTTGTTGTTGTTAGGTGCTGTCAAGTCGGTATCTGACTCATAGCGACCCTCATAGGGTTTTCAATGGCTGACTGTTTTGGGATTGCCTTGGGAGTGGATTGCCAGGTCCTTCTCCCATTTTTGTGGTGATGGGAATTGAACTCAGGACCTCAGAGACTGCAGCGCAGTGCTCTACCAACTGAGCTAGATCCCAGCCCAGTTTATTTAATAGGAAAGTAAAAATAAAAAAGCCAAAAACTAAGCCAAGACCCCAAAACTCTCTAACCAAACAGTGACACAATACTTCTAGACCAAACTTTGCCTTTGCTATTTCTGAATAAGTCAAACCTGCACATGGTTAGTGGGCTATTTTAGATGTTAAGGTGTTATTCTTCTTGTACCCAGGGCTTTGCAACTTTTGGATTTTCAATCTTTACCTTGGTTGTATCCCATAGGTTGATATCCTAGAGCTTCAAACACACTTTCAAGTTAAGCAAGACAATTAAAAATGCAATGATAAAATTGAGAGATACATTGATTCTTCTTTAGATTTGGAGTAATGAACAAAGATACTAGCATTGAATTTCTGCTTGAAACTTTTAGGGTTTCTGTTGTAAAAAATTCAGACATCAAAGTCACTGGAGCTATCTTATCTTATCTAAATCAATCTTTGTTTTCCAAAAGAGTAAAGTCTGCAAATGTCTCAGTTTTCCTGGGATGGTCCCAATTTATGCATTTTGTCCCTGTGTAATTATAACAGCACTTCCTATTATTCTTAAGGGTCTCTTGTTTAAACGATCAGTTACATAGTTCACCGATAGGAGGAACAGCCTCCAAGTTGGAGGAGTTGCATGGGTATTACCATTAGACCAAGCTAATAATAGCAACAAGTTTAAAAGAAGGTAGAGATGAACTCTTCAAACTTCTAAACCAGAGTAAATTTATTATACTATTGCCATTTGTGATTTTAGACGAGTAGAATAAATACAAAACTCCCTGGATTTTTGACCAAGCAATGCAAGTGTCAGTGGTTGTCAAACCTTACCTTGACTTGGAACCACCAGGTGGTTTTATTAAAACAGATTGCTGGGTCAGTCCCAGAACTTCTTAATTTCAAAATCTAAGATAGGACTGAAAACTTGCATATCTAACAAGCTTTCAAGGGATGCTGATGCTGCTTGTTCAGGGGACTCTCCCTTTGGGAACCTCTGATATACACAATGTTAAAATAACTTTTCTGTACTGTAATGGTAGAGAGAGATGGGAGGGTATACTTTCCTCAGCTGTAAACATTCACTTCTTATCACTTCTTATTTTTGAAATAGAATTTTTTTTCATGTGTCTCAGAATCTTATCAAAGCAAAACCCAGAAGAGTAGAATGGAAAATTAATTTGAAATACAAAATTCACAGAAAAAGGTAGAGTGATATAGAATTGGGCTGGTCATTTTTTCTTCAGTGGTGAAAGACCAATCCTTGAGCATCCCAATGGCTGGCTACTCAGTAAAGAGGGAAAAATTGCTTTGAAATTTATGTTTGTGAACCCTGCTACTCAATGCATGACCATGAGCCATCAAGATCATCTAGAGATTGCTGTAAATGCAGAATTGGGAGACATGAGGCTTTCTCCAAGAATTTCCTGCATGAACTCTGGTTAATTTGCTGTAATGAGTGATTGCAGAAGGAAGCAACCAAGTCACTAAATGGCTGGCTACCCAGTCAAAAGGGAGAAATTGCTTTGATGTTTATGTTTTTGAACATTGCTGCTCAACACATGGCCATGAGCCATCAAGATCATCTGGAGATTGCTGGAAATACAGAACTAGGAGACATGAGGCCTTCTCCAAGAATTTCCTGCATGTACCCTGGTTAATTTGCTGCAATGGGTGATTACAAAAGAAAGGAACTGAGTCACTAAATTGGATGGGAGACTTAAAGGTTACCTTGATACAAAGGAGGTGTTCAGAGATAGTCTTAATTTCAAAAATGCTTCCCACTGAGAGATTAGTCCAGAGAGTGTTGGCTTTCAAACCACTGTAGAAGTAAGATTAAAGTTTACCATAAATTGATCTGGACTAGTTCTGTGTTCTAAACTTGTCCTAAATCAGAAATCAGCTAGATAGGAAAGACCAGGTTCTCTTTCTTCCACTTTTTCTCTGACATTTGGGGAAATAAGTAGGTGAGATTAGATGAGAAACTGGCGTCACTGTAAGAATACAGAGGGAGGTTGATGGGTTTAAGAATCAAGAGGACAATATTATGTCTGTCAGGGAAAAATCTGTTGCAACAATTGCTTAAGTCAAGGTTGTTGTTGTTAGGTGCCTTCAAGTTGGTATCCGACTCATATTGACCCTCTGTACAACAGGGGAAACACTATTGTCAGTGCTTCTCTGCCGTTCATAGGGTTTTCAATGGTAGATTGATTTTTGGAAGGGGGTTGCCAGGTCCTTCTCCCAAGCCTACAGCTTCTGGTGTTCCCAGGCGGTCTCCCATCCAGGTACTAACCAGGCCTGACCTTGCTTAGCTTCCGAGATCTGACGGGATCGGATGCCACAGGGCTACCGCTGCAGGCTAAGTCAAGGTTAGGGGGCTCTAATTGGTAAAAATGAAGTAGATCAGCAGCATTCAAATCAGATTCACCAGAAATGTGCCAAAGCAGGCAGAGTTAATGAGTTGTTGTTTTGTTTCAAATACTCTGAATTTTCCAAGAACAATTAGATCTCATTGATAAGGCAGTTGCCTTGAATTCTTATTCCCTACTTTAACAACAAAATGGAAGGACCATTTTCTTGTCAAATACATATGAAAAATAGCATGACATGTGAGTCCGACAGAATCACCTTTGCAAGTGTAGCAATGTTGAGTTACCATTTTAAATGACTTGTTGATTCTCAAAATGCTGCTGGTGCTAAAAATGACATCACTATTCCTAGGTTCTTTCTCCAAGACAGCCCAGAGAGCCCCATTGTCCCTTGGCCCTTTTTCCTTTGTGTACCTGCAGTTTGGAGTCAACAAAAACTGCCAACCCAGGGTGATAAGCTCCATATAAATAATTAATGACATGGAACTCATTACCCCTGCACCCTCAAAGCTCAAGAGCCCTATGTGTGAAAATTGCAGGGACAACTAATTTTGAACTAGATTTCATCTCGGAAACTGGAGAGAAGACCCTGGGTGCTTTCTGCTCACATTGTGTCCGGGTTCAGCAAGCTGAACATGGTGGGGACTGGCTGCATTTGTAACTATCTCAGGAGACGACCTGATAACATGGTAACTTGTGAAAACTGAGCCCTTAGAGGCCACTAGGAGGTAATAGGGATTAGGATTAATTGGAGGATAAAATACACCTTGGAGGATATGGTTGGAAATTGTCCCTTGAGGTATGCAGAACCTGCAGCAACAAACTTATGTGAGAACATGACATTTAGGACACTGGGACTTACATTTCATTATTCAAGTAGATTCCACTAGGGGACTTCAAGATTTCAGTCCTTGAATATGTAAATTAAACTCTACGGCTATACATCTGAAGTGTTAATTAATTAATTAATTAATTATTTTGTACTTGGTACTTGCAGGTTGAACCTCTGGCCTTGTGCCTACTTTGCAAGTGCTCTACCACTGGGCTGCAGCCCAGCTCCTTTTTAAAATTTTTTACTGTGAGTGAGGGTCTTGCCCAGGTCCTTTTTTGTCTGTCTGGATAGAGCAAGAGGACAGGTTTTGAGACTAAGCATGGGCCAATCAGAGCTTCTGTCCTGAGACTGAATTTTGATCAGTCCACCTGTCTGCCCTTTTAAATTAGGGAGCAAATATCAGAATTTCTTTCTCTTTTTCTTTCTGTCTCTTTCCTTCCTTCTTTCCTTTCTCTCTCTCTCTCTCTCTCTCTCTCTCTCTCTCTCTCTCTCATACTGAGAGGTTGAACTCAAGGCTTTGCTCATACTAGGCAAGTGATCTACCACTCACTTGTGCACTAGATCCATTTTTATTTAGACACAGGGTCTCACTAAATTATGTAGCCTACCTCTGGCCTTGAGCTTGCGATCCTCCTGCCTCCACTTCCTGAATTGCTGGATTACAAGTATGTGCCACTGCACCTGCCTGAACAAATATATTTCTTTTAGTGGGGATCTTTATTTTGGTGCCATGGTGGTGGTGGTGTGTATGTAGACTAAGATCTTAAAATCTTATTTGAAAGAAATATATTGTAAAATACTTTATAGTAGTTTATAGTCTACAGCCATAGCACTCTAGCATCAGATCCTGCCTTATCTTGGAAGCTAAGCAGACTTGGCCTGGTTAGTCCTTGGATGGGAGGCTGCCTGGGAATACCAGATGCTGCAGGCTAGGGGGAAGGACCTGGCAGCCCATTCCCGAAACAATCTGCCATTGAAAACCATGTGAATAGCAGAGAGGCACTGACAATAGTGCTGGACATGGCACAGTGTTGGAGAGTGTTTCATTCTGTTGTACATGGGGTCACCACGAATTGGACCCAACTCAACAACACCTAAAAGCAACAACATGCAGTTTATGCTGGCTTAAAACACTAGCAAAGTTCTTAGGCCGTCTTCTAGAACCTCCTTTATTATTTTGTGTTGGCTTTGGAATGAAGAAAAAAGAAACTTCAAATTCACTGTTTGATTTTACTTGGTGCAAACTCAGGATGAAGATCTCACTCCTTATATAGTGACAATCTCTTTGTTATTCCTGTGGCATGGTTTGAAGGTGAGATAAGGAAAATAATATTTGGCTACTCAGTGGAATATTTATGAAGTGGTAGCACCAAGGGTTCTAAAAGTCCTTGGAAAAAACTCCAAGCTGAATTTATCTGACTACATATTTTTCTTTGTGTGTGCACGCGCGCGCGCGCACACACACACACACACACACACACACACACAGTATTTTACGTGAATTAGATTAGAGAATGTCTATACCTTTCATTTTCATCTTGCAAGTCTGAAACAAGAAAGCCTTTTCTTTTCTTTCCTTTTAGGAACGTTTAAAAGTGATTTTCTCCCTTTATTGGTAAATGATGGTGGGAGACAGAGTAATACAGCACTGACTTTTTCCATTATGCAACTATTGTATCACTTTTGCTTACACTTTTATCAACTTATAATGTCTATGGAGTCTTATGACTAATATGTTGTTGTTGTTGTTGTTAGGGGCTGTCGAGTCGAGTCCGACTCATAGCGACCCTATGTACAGCAGATCGAAACACTTGCCGATTCTGTGCCAGGCAAACGATCTTATTTATGTTTAAGCCCATTGTTGCAGACACTGTGTCAATCCATCTATCTATCTATCCATCTATCCATCTAAAAGAGGAGGGTTTTCCTCTTTTGCGTTGACCTGCCACTCTCCCAAACATGATGTCTTTCTCCAGGGATTGATCTCTCCTGATTACATGTCTGAAATATGTAAGACGCAGTCTGGCCATTCTTGCTTCCAAGGAGCACTCTGGTTGCACTTCTTCTAGGACAGATTGGTTGGTTCTTTTGACAGTCCATAGTATATTCAATAGACGTCTCCAGCACCACAATTCAAAAACATCAATTCTTTTTCTGTCTCTCTTGTTCAATGTCCAGCTTTCACAACCATATGATGCCACTGAAAATACCACGGTATGAGTCAGACGCACCTTCGTCTTCAATGTGACATCTTTGCTTTTCAAGACTCTAAAGAAATCTTTTGCCACAGCTTTTCCTAGAGCAGTGCGTCTTTTGATTTCTTGACTGCTGCTTCCATGGCTGTTGATTATAGAGCCAAGCAAAGCAAAATCTTGGACAACCTCAGTCTTTTCTCCATTTATTGTGAAGTTGCGTGCTGAACCAGTTGTAAGGATTTTTGTTTTGTTGATGTTTAGTCATAACCCATATTGAAGGCTACGATCATTTATCTTCATCAGTAAATGTTTCAACTCATCTTCACTTTCAGCAAGCAGAGTTATGTCATCTGCATAACGCAGGTTGTTAATGAGTCTTCCTCCAATCTTGATGCCACATTCTTCCTCATAAAGTCCAGCTTCTCAGATTATTTGCTCAGCAAATAATAAATATAAATTGTATATTTTTATATGTATTTTTATATGTATATTTTATATGTATAATTTATATGTATAAATATAAATTGTATAAATTGTAAAAAGTATAAATTGAAGAGATAGGGTGAAAGTATACAGCCCTGATGCACACCTTTCTCAACTTTAAACCACTCAGTGTTTCCTTGTTCTATTCGAACAACTGCCTCCTGGTTCATGTACAGATTTCTCATGAGCACAATTAGGTGTTCTGGTATTCCCATTTTCCAAAGTGTTATCCATAATTTGTTATGATCCACACAGTCAAATGCTTTTGCGTGGTCAATAAAACATAGATAGACATCTTTCTGATATTCTCTGCTTTCAGCTATTATCCACCTGACATCAGCAATGATGTCCCTAGTTCCCCACCCTCTTCTGAATCCCGCTTGATTTTCCGGTAATTCCCTGTCTATATACTGCTGCAGTCGCTTCTGAATGATCTTTAGTAGAATTTTGCTGGTGTGTGATATTAATGATATTGTCCGATAGTTTGCACATTCAGCTGGATCCCCTTTTTTGGGAATAGGCACAAATATGGATCTCTTCCAGTCAGTTGGCCAAGTAGCTGTTTTCCAAACCTGTTGGCATAAACATGTTAACACCTCCAGTGCTGCATCTGTTTGTTGAAACATCTCTATTGGTATCCCATCAATTCCTGGAGCCTTGTGTTTCACCAGTTCTTTCAAGGCAGCTTCCACTTCCTCCTTCAACACCATTGGTTCCTCTTCGTATGCAACCTCCTGGAATGGTTGGTCATCTACCAATTCTTTCTTGTATGATGACTCTGTGTATTCTTCCCATCTTCTTTTGATGTTTCCTGCATCATTTCATATTTTCCCTGTAGAATCTTTCACTACTGCCACTCGAGACTTGAATTTTTTCTTCACTTCCTTAAGCTTGAGAAACACAGAGCATGTTCTTCCCTTTTGGTTTTCTGCCTCCAGCTTCTTGCACATGTCATTATAATATTTGTTTTTATCTTCTGGAGCTGCCTTCTGAAATCTTCTGTTTAGTTCCTTAACTTCATCATGTCTTCCTTTTGCTTTAGCTGCTTGAGGTTCGAGGGCAAGGTCCAGTGTCTCTTTTGGCATGAAATGTGGCCTTTTCTTTTTTTCTTGTCTTTTTAAGAACTTTTTGCTTCCTTCTTGAATGATATCTTTTATGTCATGCCACAACTCTTCTGGTCTCCTATC
>VMDO01013597.1:0-57596 GCA_007922755.1 Pedetes capensis | reverse complement strand
TGTTAATTATAACTGCTAAAAGGAATTCTATTGTGGAACCCTGTGTTAAGGAGTAGCAAATGTCATCACATACTTTTCAGGGGAGAAAATTTCATTTTCTGTTTTCTTGCAACCTTTTCTCATGTATATACCTCCAAACAGAAGGCAAAAGAATCAAATTAATGTTCCTCAATAATAACATACTTTGAGTACTGAAAACATATTGAAGATGGAAGAACTTTGTTTCTGTATACATCTTTGTACATAGATGAGCAGCTATTTATATTAGAAGATATTTTTGTTTTATTTTAATTTTATTATAATTGACTTTACCTCACTTAATTTTTGGAGAGTTTGTGTTCATATTTATCTCAAAACTGTTAGATGGCTTCCAAAATAAGCTTTCTAAAATAAGCAGAAAGGGTAGCACTTGAAGTAACACCAAAGAAGCTAATGA
Organism: Pedetes capensis; assembly: GCA_007922755.1. NCBI lineage: Eukaryota > Metazoa > Chordata > Mammalia > Rodentia > Pedetidae > Pedetes > Pedetes capensis. The sequence goes on along the minus strand of VMDO01013597.1, from coordinate 57,160 downwards.
AAACCATTTCTAAAGCAGGCCACTGAATGTCATCAGCAAATACACTCTATGATAATATATGTAGATAAATGCATAGTGAACCAGCTGCTAAGGTTCTCCTAGTTCTAGTATTCAAGGATGCAATTTCTAAGAAAGTAGTATTGAAGTGCCATTCAATTTTTCTATTTATTACCTCCCAGTTCTCAGCATTCTGCAATTTTTGTTCATTTGATCAATTTGTTGAAACGGGTCTCATCAAAGCCACTATCTGTCATTTACATTCTAGATATAAATTGTTGTTGTTGACTGGTGTCCTCAAGTCTGTGTCCTACTCATAGTGATCCGATGTACAAGAGGCAAAACACTATTGTCAGTGCTTCTATGCTATTGATAGAGTATTTAATGGCCAATTGTGTTTTGAGAGTGCTTTACTGGGTCCTTCTCCCACACCTACAGCACATAGTGTTCCCTAGTGGTGTCCTATCTAAGTACTAACCAGGGCCAACCCTGCTCAGCTTCCAAGATCTGACGGGATTGGATGCCACAGTAGTAAAGCTGCAGTCATAGATCTAAATTAGGCTTTTCAATTTATCTCTTATTGACTTGCTAGAAATACCAAGATGAATAAGAACAAATTCCTTCCTCAAGAGACTCAGTGTATGTGGCAGGAAGGCTATGGAATCTTTCCTTAAGATAATATCATTGTGTGGTTCATGTAAATCCTCTTAAATAGATGAGGCTTACATTATTATTATTCCTAGGATACATAGGAATCACACAAGTACAGGGAAAATATTAGCAGAAAGTACACAATGCTCAAATACACAAAATACCTAGGAAATATCATGGATGGGTAGAAATATCATCATCACCAGTATTACAAGGGTATATACTACAAAGTGAAGAAAGATGTTAGATGAGACTAGAGGAGATGGAGGTCAAGTTGGGAGAGTTTTTTCAGGAGGAATGAATTTGAGCTTTATTTATTTTGAGCCTGACATAGTCAAATTTATATTTAAGGAAACTTCAGTGCTTGTAGTGTAAATGATGGACTTAGACTGAGACAAGACCAGAGGCAAAAAAAAAAAAAAAAAAAAAAAAATCAGGTGTCATCTTTAATAGCCCAAATGAGTGATGACTAGGGTTCTTATTAGGACAGTAGAGCTAGTAACAGGAATTTTAAAAAAGAATGGGGGGAATGTATTCATTATTTGCTCTGCTGAAAGTGGGCATTTTGAGCAGCTCCAGACAGACTAAAATTTGCACATAATTCATAAAACATTAATTTTACCGAAAAAGCACATATTCAGATCCAGAGAAGTATAATTTCTAGATTGGAAAACAAAGAGAAAATTAGCATGTGATGGTGAGTCACAATGAAAAATAAGGAAGAGAATATGAACTGGACCATTATAAAAATACTTTCTGTAGTCTCTCTTGATTAAAGATTTTATTAATGCCTTAGTAGGATAGTATTAAAAGTTATGATAATAACTGCATTATGTGTATCTTAAGTTGCCTATATATTATCAGTATCACAATATTGTGAATTCAATCACCCTTAGCCAAAACTTTGTGTAGTCTCTTAAAAGATCAAAGATCTGAAGCAAAATGGTTTTCGGTATTCTTATAGATAAGTTTCTGACATGTGCAACCCATTATAATTAGAGTCAAGCTCCCAACATCCCAAATGGGCAGGTCAGAAATATGGTTCCCTTAAAAGAACAGACCTTGTATATATTCCTTGATGTCTGGGGACTTTGTTTATATATTCCTAAACATTTGCCCAACTTGATTTGATCTAGTAGGATAAGTGAGTCCTAGATTAATTAGATGATGATTTAGCTTATCTTTTGAAAACCTTAAATTATTAGATATCAGGAAAATTCAGTCTTCACAACTGATATAAATTTATATGTTCAGATTTTCGATACACTAACTGAAATTAAAATTAGGAAGTCAATCATATTGCTTTACCTTATGACAAACAACTAATTTGGCAAATTGTAACAAAATTGTGTGAATTTTTTCTTTCCATGCAGACTTTGCAGTACTTAAATATATTTTAAAAAAAGAAAAAATCTAAAACACATACTTTTTCGTGCTTGTAATAAGTATAAGACTGAATTCAATATTAAACCACTAAATCTCTTGCAAAGCAAAGGAAACAAGAATATGCACAACCAGTAGAATGGGAGAAAATAATTGTGCCATACATCTAACAAGGGATTAATATTGAAAATATAGAAAGAGCCCAATTTAATGGTGAGTAAATGACAACAACAAAAATAAATTAAAATCAGCAAAAGACATGAATAATTTTCAAAAATATATACATACAAGTAGTCAATAGCTATATGAAAAATGCTCAAGATTCCTAATTTCTGTTGCTGTTTTTGTGTGCCATTGAGCCAGGTCTACCTCATGGCAACCCTCATGGGGTTTTCAATGGCTGATGGTTTTGAGATTTTTTGGGGGGAGGAGTGGACTGCCACATCCTTCTCCCATTCCTAATTATTAAGAAACTGAAAATTAATACCACATGAGCTATCACCTCACACATGTAACTGGGGCTTTTATTTTCAAAGGACAAAAGACAACAAGTGTTGGTATTGATGTGGATCCAATGGTACCCTTGTGTATTGTCAATTAGATTATTAATTATTTTAGCCATTATGGAAAACTATATGGAGGTTCCTCAAAAAAAAAAAAACCCTAAAATAGAATTATCATGTTATATAGCAATTCTACTTCTGGGTATTTACCCATAAGATTTGAGATTAATTTGTGAAAGAGATGTTTTCACTCTTATAATCATCACAGCACAATCTACAATTGCCAAGTTATGGAATCATCTCCAGTCTCACATTTGCACTTTATAGTAAGTTGATCTACCATACCTATTGCTGAGGATTCAATATAGATGAATCATTTCTGGACTATGGATATCCCTGAAAGATTGTAATCACAATGATATTTTGTCCTATATTTTGATTGGAATAGTTTAATAACCTTTCGTTAAGAAGAAGCTGAAATTTTAAAAATGAGCTGTAAATATAAACACACTATTATAATCTCTTGCAGTTTACAATGTTGACTCTGTCTCAACCATTTCTCAATAGCTCCACTTTTTAATCTAAGAATCCTTTGTTGTTGTTGTTGTTAGGTGCCGCCAAGTCCGTATCCGACTCATAGTGACCCTACATACAACAGATGAAACACTATTGTCAGTGCGTCTCTGCTGTTAATAGGGTTTTCAATGGCGGATTGATTTTTGGGAATGGGTTGCCAGGTCCTTCTCCCAAGAATCCTTTCAGACATGGGAAAGACTTGCTTTCTGGAAGATTTAACCCTCATGAGCATCAAGGACCATGCTTTGGTTTAAAAATAGATGCACCATTGGATAAAGTTCAGTAGATATTTTTAATAGGACTGTAGTTATAGAGGGCTGGGATTTAGCTCAGAGGGCAGAGCGCTGCGCTGCAGTCTCTGAGGCCCCCAGTTCAATTCCCAGCACCGCAAAAATGGGAGAAGGACCTGGCAATCCACTCCCAAGGAAATCCTGAAACAGTCAGCCATTGAAAACCCTATGAGGGTCGCTATGAGTCGGATACCAACTCGACGGCACCTAACAACAACAACAATAGTTATAGAGGAACTGGGATTTAGCTCAGTTGGTAGAGCACAGCTCTGCAGTCTTTGAGGTCCTGTGTTCAATTCCCAGCACCACAAAGATGGCAATCCACTCCCCAGGCAATCCAGAAACAATCAGCCATTGAAAATTCTATGAGGGTTGCTATGAGTCAGACACAACTCAATGGCACCTAACAACAACAACATAGTTGTGGAATACAGCCTTTATGTACCTTATCAAATGGTTAAGGCTTTGAAAACTTTGCCCACCAGCCAAATGTGAAATTGTGGGTGGTGGAGGAAGTTGTTAGTAGTTGGACCATAAAGGACTCAGAGGGGATAGATGACATGAGAAGAGTTTTTTCCTTCCCTGACCGCTTATATGGGGCTATCACAGACAGGGAAACTGTCATAAAATAGTTCTGGGAAGGCTGTGTTATAAAGAAGAACTCTCATCCAGATTACAATGACATTGTGCTTAAATATACAAAAACAATACTAGAGGTGATTTGTCAATACCCATCACTTTTTGCATATGTTTTCACTGTAAGTAATACCATGCAGAACTGTATCATTGTGGAGATTATGATATAATGTTGTATTATGCTCTATTTTCAATAGCTGAGTAGAGAAAGGAAACATATTTCAATATCTTACATACATAAATGATAATAAACATGTTTTAAGGCCATTTGTTATATATTTTAGACCTAAATATAAAACTTATTCATGTTTTACAATAACTTAGAGCTAAGGTGTAGCACATATTATCATCATATGTACAGTTGCCAATGCTTCATAGTCACTCATTTACTAATTTTTTACATATCAACTGCTTTTTATTTATTCACTTAAAAAGATACTTATTTTAACTTTAAATCAACAATTTATCATTTATGGGATGCAAAGTCATGATTTGTGAATACAATGTAGAATTTACATCAAGCTAGTTAATATATCCACCACCTCGATTTCTTAACATTTTCTGTGGTGGGAACATTTGAAATTTACTCTCAACCATTTTGAACTGCACAATGCTCTACTATTGAGTATATTCACCACACTGGGCAATAAAATTAAAAACCAGTACCTATTCCTTATGCTACCTGTGATTTTGTACACTTTGACTATAGCCTCCCCATTTCTTCCCACCTTCCAGCCTTATTATCACCATTCTACTCAGCTTCTATAAGTTTGATTGCTTTAATTATACATATGGGTGTTTTTCTTTCTGCATCTGGCTTATTTCACTTAATATAATATTCTCTAATTCTATCCACAAAAATGACAGAATTTCTTATTTATTTATTTATTTATTTTCGAAGTACAAGTGGTTGAAACTAGAGACTTGCACATTGTAGGCAAGTGCTGCACCACTGAGTTGCACCTCCAACTCTTTTTTTCATTTTTCATTTTGAGACAGATCCTTGCTAAGTAGTGCAGGATGCCTCTGGCCTTAAACTCATGATCCTCTAGTCTCAGCCTCCTGAGTTGCTGGGATTACAAGTGTGCATCACACCTCCCAGCTCAGAATTTTCTTTTGTTTTCAAGGCTGGATAGTATTCTATTGTGTATATGTACATTTTCATTATTCCATCATCTATTGATGGACACTTATGTACATTACTTTGTTTCTATTTTGTAGGAAATATAGGAAAGATGAATATGGAAAAACGAGAACTGATAGTTTTACATGGGCCTATACCATGGATAATAAGTTGTTGTTGTTGTTGTTGTTGTTGTTGTTGTTGTTATTGTTGTTAGGTGCCATTGAGTAAGTAGAAGGTGGTAAAGAGTTACATGAGGCAAGTCCGGGAACATGAACTTGTATTTTATCAGTAAGAGTGGTGGAAGAAAAATTTAGAAACACTAGAGAAAGTATAATTGAGAGAGTAAGGTCCTGGAGTTAGTGTTCTTGGATTTAGATGAGTTTATTTACAAGCTTGTGCCTTTGCACATGCTGTTCTCTCTACTCAGAATTCTCCCATGTTTGATTGATGTACAATTAGTTGACTAATTAGCCTAGAATATGGAGATCCTTTCTCTATGCATTAAAGTCTGCTGCAAGACAGAAGCATTGGGCCAAGGAAAGACCCTGTTAGCAGACATGTTTCCTGAGAATTGAGGGTTGATTTAAAGCCCTTGACCGTCAAGAATATCCACATTTGACACTGTATAGTGAAGGAAAGCAGCCTTTATCTAAATCTGCTTCTATTTGCTTAAACATGTCTTATATGAAAGTAAAACCTAAAGGAGAAAGACCTCTTCTTGTTTTTATAAACTGAACTCTGTAACATTGCTGTGTTGTTTATATCTCCTTTCTTGAAAGGGATTGGGGAAGTAAATCTGGGCAGTGAGGTGAGGAAATGACTTACTTGATGAAGCTGTGTTAAGTTTCCATCTGCGAGGAGTGAGAGCAGCCCATCAGTCCAATGTTTAGAAAGGAAAATATCATCCTTGACAATGTGCTAACAGCTAAAGACAGAATGTTCTCTAGTTTTAGCAAGTATCATTTAATCAATTCCCTTAACATTCCCATGAACTGAATCATAATGTCTACATTTCCCACAGGGGACACAGAATTAAAACCCACAGAAATTAAATCATTTTCAGAGTTAGCTCTGCAACCCTATCTCTCTCTTGTGCTTCATGAAGCAATCCCAGAGATTTTCAACATCATTAATATTTGATGTTCTGTGTTCAGCATCCTTCAGTTATTCTTAGCTAGAAAAAGAGCTCCATCTTAATATAAGCTGTACATCTACATATGATAAAAATAGTACCTGGATGTTTTATATTTATTATGAGAAAGTTGTTCAAAGTGATTTGAAAGCATTTATAAAGTTAATAAAATAGGTTACCAAAATTAAGATATTAATAAGCATATCTTTACCTCAGATTGCAAATGAAAAATATCTTTGTAAAATAGAGTGGAGATAATTATGTTTTTTTAGAGGAACAGAAGGCCATTTTAAAAAGAAATCTGACAAGTAGGTAGTTTTAGCTGAATTGATATTCTCTGAAACAATTTATTTTTACCTTCATAAACTAATTCAACACTCCAATCATTCTTCACTAAATAAAAAAAATTACTATTTTGTATTTAAATCTTAAATCTTCACTGTCTTATAACAAACCATATTTAAACTAATAGTCCTTTAGACAGTCTAAATTTTAGCTTCTTTACTTTCTAATCCATCATTCATAAATTTTTCAGATATATTTTTCTAAATGTTATATTTACATTTATAGTGGAAAAAGTCAAATGTTATGAAATATTTGCTTTTTACAAATCACTCAATATATATAGATATATACATACACACATACTGACTTATTCTATGCCCCCAAAATTGATTATCCCATGCCTTCTGCATCAAGTGTTATTACCAGCTTTAAGTAGTCCATCATCTGTTCTTCCCTTAGCAATGATACCTAAACACACATAAAAATACCAGGTAAATAAAAAAACTACATAAGAAAAATGCAAATTCATGAAGTTTGTCTTATACCAATTATTCTACCTAGCAGGATTCATATGGCGCTCTACATACATGTTCCCAACCCTCCTGTTAAAAAATTGTTATCAACTTGCTATTTCTCAACATATCTTAATGAGATACTTCAACAATTTATTTTAATCCTAATCCCTTCCCTAGGCACTGCTAATTACCACCAGAGCACCAGGTGAACTATGTTGTTGTTAGATGCTGTCGAGTCGGTGACCGACTCACAGCAACCCTATATACAACAGATGAAATATTATTGTCCATGCTTCTCTGTTATTCATAGAGTTTTCAAAGGCTGATTGATTTTTTGGGAGTGGGTTGCCAGGTTCTTCTCCCAAGCATACAGCACCCTGGTGTTCCCAGGTGGTCCCCCATCCAAGTACTAACCAGGCCCAACCCTGCTTAGCTTCCAAGATCTGATAGGATCAGATGTCACAATGGTACAGTTGCAGGCTAAGATGAACTATAAGTGAGTAACAATGCATATTGGCTAGATGCACAGACATATGCCTGGCTGGCTGATTCAAAATTTCCTTGATATGCTCAAGTTAACTGGATAAAATGACAAGAGTAACAATCAGAAGGTCCTTGGGTTAAGAGATAGGGATTAAGTTATTGTGCAGATTAGGCCTGTCGAAAGTACAATCCTCTCAGTCACAAAAGCAATCTCTAATTGATACATAAAAATTATTTATAATAATGTGATATTATTTAGTTCTTTGAAACATATTTACATTGTGTGATGGTCAAATCAGGGTAAACAGATCTAGCTCCTCAAACATTTATCATTTCTTTGCAGTTAAAGCATTAAAAATCTTTTTTTCCTAGCTTTTTGAAATATATAGTACATTATCATTGTCCATATACATCCTACTATACAATACAACATCAAAGCTTATTTCTCCTATCTAACTATACTGTTAATCAGTTTTCCCCATACCTTCCTCCTCACTGCTCTCCAAGCCTCTAGTAACCACTTTCTACTCTGAACTTCTATGAAATGAGCTTTTAAACATTTCACATGAGTGAGATCATGCAGAACTTATTTTTCTGTGCCTGACTCATTTCACTTAATACAATGACCTCCCAGTTCCAACCATGTTGTAGTAAATGACAACATATTTTGATGGCTGAGTAATATTCTTTTGTTCATTTTCTTCATTCATAGTCTGATGGACATTTAGGCTCATTGCACTTTTTGGCTATTGTGCATTGTGTTGCAATAAACTTCGGAATGCAGATGTGTCTTTGATAAGCTGATTTGATTTCCTTTGAATATATACACAGTAGTGAAAATATTGAACCTTATGGTAACTTTAATTTTAATTTTTTGAGGAATTTCCATACTATTTTCCATGGCTATACTAATTTACATTTCCACTAACAAAGTAAAAATGTTCCCTTTTCTCCATATCCACATCAGCACTAAGGAACATCTAGGGATAACAAACATCTCAATCTTCTGACTTTCTATAAGTGGGTTAATCTTAAACTTATATTTTTATTTCATAACTTAAATACACTTTGTTCAATTTCAAAGCTCTAACTTACACAATGGGAGAAAGACCAGGCAGCCCACTCCAAAAAACAATCAGCTATGGAAAACCCTATGAATGGCAGAGAAGCACTGACAATAAGTGCTGGGTATGGCACAATATTGGGTAGTGTTTCATCTGTCACACATAGGATCGCTGTGAGTTGGACCCGACTTGATGGCACCTAACAACAACAACAACAACAACAACAACAACAACAACAACCCAAATACACTCAATGTTAAACTTTTAAGGGCTCAGATTCTTAAGTAACTCCTTATTTTTATGTACTTTTAATTCAAGACTGATGGCTACTTAATTCAAAGCACAATGTCCAAGAATGGAATTATATGCAAGGACAGTTTCTAAAAATATATTCAAATTGTTTAAGCTACAAAAATGGTACATAATCCAATGACAAAGGCAAGACAAGAACAGAGTTTCAAGTTATATGTATAATAAAAATAAAGTATAACTAATTACTTTCTTCCCTTTCTCAACTATTTATTCCAAATGTTTCAGTGTCAAGTAATTTTATTGTTACAATAAAGTGAAACATTCATTTATTCTTTATTCCTATGCACCACACCAAGGAAATCGCTCTGTTCTCTCCCTCATGTGTGCACATACACTAACACACACAAATGTAAACACATATTGTTTTCCTTTAGGAATTTTTCAACTTTGTCTCAGAAAACAAAGGCACAGAGAGAAAACTCTTTAAAGATTTTCCTGTAATTTGAACATTATAATGTTGTAAGGGTAGAATAAAAGAGTTAATTTTTTTTCATTAAAATGCCTCCACTCCTATGTTAGCATAAAGACCCAAAGGAATTTAATGTAGTTATGGAGAAATAAAAGAGAATAATCATACTGCAGAAAACAACAAGGCATTTCTACTTGGCAACGTGATAAACATACTGAAAGATGTTTTAAGTGAAAAAAGTAAATAGATACAGCATTCTTTGTTGCTGTTGTTAGGTGCCATAGAGACAGGTCTGACTCATAGTGACCCTGTGCACAACAGAACAAAACACTCCCTGACACTGTGCCATGACCTGCACTATTGTTAGTGTTTCTCTGCTATTCATAGGGTTTTCAATGGCAGATTGTTTTGGGAGTGGGTTGCCTGGTCCTTCTTCCTAGCCTGCAGTACCTGGTATTCCCAGGCAGTCCCTTATCCAAGGAATAACCAGGCCAACCCTGCTTAGCTTCCAAGATCAGGCAAGATCAGATGCCAACCTCATTCTTAGCTATACTTAAATCCTTACTTTCTGCTCTATAATTACATAAATGTCACAAAGTAAAAATTCTGGGTTACAAATGGAGTCAAGATGACTAACCATTAAATTTATCTTATAGTTTTCAAGAAGGAAAAGTAATTTTTCAGTTGTGAAATGCAACTTTGGAACCATACATAGCATTTTCAAGGAGCATGATTCAGGACAATGGAAATGCTTATTTTCTAATGGTGTAATATGAAATTATCAAAATTAAGTTTTCTTTAAATCTAAAAGTTCATTCTAATGATAAAGCATAAATTTGCTTCCATATGAAAATTGTATAGTACATATCCTTGACCTATTGTTATTAGTACTTCTCTGCAAATTAAAAGAAAAATCTTGGAAATACCATTGCCATTGGATTGCTTTGTAGGTAATCAATTAGTCCTTCTAAATAAGTCAAATATTATGGTATCCCATTTACCCAGGTAATAAGAATGAATTTCTGTTTCCATTGACTAGCATTTTACTTGATGGCTTCTGTGTATCAGTCACTACAGTGAGCTCAGGAGGCATGAAACAAATAACTCATCTTCTTTATTTCTTATAACTACACCTAAACCTTTGACACCACAGGGTTTTCAGACTATCAGGAGGAAAAACTGAAGATAGGGAAGTGACAGTAGAAGGAAAGTTTAGGAAAAGGATTTAAATTGATATTGGGAAACATCTTTGGTGACAAACAATAACAGAACAAGTAAAATAAATTACCCTTTTTATAAGATATTGACCTGTCAAATTAAATTGAGACCATAAGCATAGGAAGCAACTTTGGGGATAAAAAGATAATTTATCATAAAAAGAAATAGCAAAACAATAAAGACAAATATGAGACTATTGATATGTTTATGAATTAAGTCTTACTCTGGGATGTGTAGTAACCAGCCTCCAATATGGCTCCCAATGATAGTCCTGATATTCATGCCCTTAAATAGTCTTCTCTAACATTGCCTTAGGCCTTATCAGTCTAGCCAATAGGGTATGACATAGCTAACAATGTGCTACTTTTGAGGATAGCTTATTGCAGTTTCACTCTAAAAGATGTTAGCTGCTAAGCCATGAGGATGTGCAAGTATTCCTATATAAAAACACACATGGAAAGGACCTGAGGCCCCCTAGCAGCAGGCAGAAACAACTTGCCAGCTGATAAGTAAATCATCTTGGAAATGGATCTTCTCATCATGTGTCATGTCAGACCTTCCTATGGTTTCAGACTTCAGTGATATTTTATTTTTGTCTCATGAAAGATCTCCATTCAGAGCTGTCTTGCCAAGCCACTCCCTTATTCCTGCTCCACAGGAACTGTGGGATATGAAAATATTTATTCTTTTATGCCACTACAATTTATATGCAGCAATAAACAGCTAATATAGGGTGTAGAACACAGGTCAGTTATATAAGTGGGAATATACAGAGTTTCTCTTGTAGTACTGTTATTAAGGATAAGGTCTTATAATGAAAGTTCATTATACCCCATTCTCAACATAAAGGGTATTTCTTAGCAAGGAACATAGCAATTTATCCTTCCCACAATCAGAGACTGGGTAAACTTATGTTATATGTCTTAATATGAAAGTTAATGGGAAAAGATATCTAATGAGAAGATTATTTTTAAAAAGGTTATTAGGGAAGCTTTATTACAGGAAAAAAAAAGAGAGAGAGCAGAGCCTGTATAGAGAAAAGAAGGATAACACCTGGCTGACAGAACAAAGAACAATTCATTGAACCAAAATAAACGTGTGTGAAAAGCCACAGATGATAAATGTTTGAACAGATTAGTAAGGAATAAAATAAAAAACAGATTAAAAGACTAATATATTATTATAAGATAAAATTACAATTACATAATTGCTAATACGTTTTGTAATCTTCCATTTTCAATGAAAGCCAAGGAATGGAAATAGAGAGCAGAGAGCACTCTAAGACAGTGGAGGGAGTTGAGTCCTTAGAGGAGAAAGACCTCGCTCCAGTGATTGTCCCCCACACCCAATTTCCCAGTGGGTAGAGTGACCTGACCTAACACATTTAACATTTCAAAATCTCTGTTTCCTAAATTGTTAATCAGAATTATCTCTCAAGAGCTACTGTAAGGACTGAAGTACTTATTATTTACTTTAAAAAACACCTAGTACAGGGATGGGGCTGGGTTTAGCTCAGTTGGTAGAGTGCTTGTCCTGCATGCTCTGAGGCCCTGGGTTTGATCTTCAGCACTGCAAAAAGCAGGGCGAGGAACTAGCAGTCTACTCCCAAAACAATCCCAAAATAATCAACCATTGAAAGCCATAAGAATAGCAGAGAATCACTGACATATTGCCAGTCAAGGCCCAGGGTTGGAGAGTGTTTGGTGCTACTGTACATAGGGTTGCTACGGGTCAGACCTGACTTGCTGGTACCTAACAACAGGACAGGAATGAGACATAAAAATAAAGGGTTTAGCAAGCCATATTTTCTTTTGCTTACATAATTTTGTTTTAAACATCGGAAAAAATTAAGAAGTGACATGAGGAAACAGGTTAGTTTGGTTTCTCATCAGGAACATTTTCAAGAAAATGAACAACAACTTAAGAAATCAATATGGAGTAGCAAATGATATATATGATGCAAGTCTTCAGTTTTGCCAGACTCAACCAAAGAAGTTGGCCTCACTAAGGTTAATTCCAAGCAGGCATGCGATTATATATGTGAAATATCTTTCTGAATATGAAATACCATATAAATGTGGAGTGCTACTTAGGAGATTTCAGTCGCATCATATGGATGTGAAAGCTGGACATTGAATAGAGGAGACAGGAGAAGAATTGATGCTTCTGAATTATGGTGCTAGAGAAGAATATTGACTATACCATGGACTGCAAAAAGAACCAACATATCTGTCCTAGAAGAAGTGCAACCAGGGTGCTCCTTGATGGCTAGACTGTGTCTGACATATTTTGGACAGCTTGTCAGGAGGAACCAATCCCTGGAAAAGGATATCATGTTTGGGAGATTGGCAGGTCAACCAAAAAAAAAAAAAAAAAAACAGAAAGAAAGCAAACTCTCAACTAAATGGATTGACACAGTGTCTGAAACAATGTGCTTACACATACATACTATAGTGTGTCTGGCACAGAATTGGGGAGTGTTTTGTTCTCTTATACATAGTGTCACTATGAGTCAGACTGAACTCGATGGCACCTAACAACAAAAGTTAGGAGATATTGGCAGAAAATATCACTGATTAGTAAATAGGAAAATTTTAAATTTAAATTTAAAAGTGACCACTTCCTGTGAAAGCTACGAGAAATAGAGGAGTTTTTTTGTTTGTTTACTTTTTTGTTTCTTGCTTTGGTGATTTTTCCATTATGAAAGTTATGGTTCATAAAAATAAATACAAGATAATGAGTAACATATCCTGCTGCCTTTATCTGGGTCACAGCAAGGAATGCAAAATTTTCATACACTAAACATGTAGTTTACTCCTAGTGACCAGGAGAAAATAGACTTTCTATTTAGTCCTTAAAAGGCACCATGGCATTAAATTTTACTTCTAGATCCATGCTAATTTATACAAAGGCAACCATCTCTCCCATTTTGCAGCAAATCAAACTCACAAAAATTGCTAGAATCTATAGTACTTGAGAGTAGAGACCTAGGCCCCTTTCTCAATGTCTAGCATACAGTAAACAGTTAAACTATAAAAATAATACCGTGCAAAATTAAACCTTTAATCCATCCCGTCAGTGCCTGAAAAACAATCAGGTACCTATTGTGTGGTAACATGTCAGGTTGATGATTCAAGAAGTACCTCACTGTTGTGTCTGAGGAAAATGTTCAGTTATTTGATAGTTGCAGATGTATGAAATTTTCATGAGGATTACCTGCTTTATGAGGATGGTTTCCTTCAGGAAAAGCACTAGACAGAAGTCAGAGGAATATACAATGACAAGAAGTCAAAATAACGATTCTGCTAATGTGTAGATAATTCTTTAAGGCACCTTAGCAGTAAGATAACCAATCAAAATGATAAGAAATTTAATCTTTTCATAACAAATATGCATGGCTCTAGCTCTATTCTTTTCTCCATTTTGAACATAGCTAGCTAAGTAATAGTTGCTAGAAATTTTGAGGTTCTTTTCTTCTTTTTTGAAAAAAGATTTCCAAAATTACTCTGGCAGCACACCTATTCAACTTAAAGAGACAACTCAGTTATTAATGACAGATTATGAGTTTAAACTGGTATCTTATATTGAATTGAAAATCTATAGAAAGACATAAATATACTAATGATTGTTATCCCACAAATGAATCCTGAGGCTTCTGGAGGGCTAAGTAAAGGCTGTTAATGTTTATTTTATACCATCCCATAGCCTTTGATGTTTTACTGTGATGACTTTATTTTATATATACATATATAGAGAGATATAGATATAGATATAGATATGGATGATATAAATATATAGATGTAGACATAGATATAGATATAATGCCTGCAGCCATACCACTGTGGGGTCTGATCCCAGATCTCAGAAGCTAAGCACGGTTGGGCCTGGTTAGTACTTAGGTGGGAGATCGCTTGGGAACATCAGGTTCTATAGGTTTAGGTGAAGGACCTGGCAACCCACTTCCAAAAAATAATCAGCCATTGAAAACCCTATGAATAGCAGAGAAGCACTAACAATAGTGTTTTGCCTGTTGTATGTAGGGTTGCTATGAGTCGGACATCGAGTCAAGGGCACCTAACAACAACAACAACAACAACATACACACACACACACACACACACACACACACATATACACACACATATATAAATATATATACATATAAAATAAAAAAATTTTTGTTGTTAGATGCCCCTGAGTCAGGTCTGACTCATAGCCTACCCTCACAATTTTCAATGGGTGATTGTTGAGATTGCGTCAGGAGTGGATAGACACATCCTTCTCCTGTAATTTGTGCTACTGGGGATTGAACCGAGGGCCTCAGAGAGACCAGAGAAACATTCTACCAACTGAGCTAAATCCCAGCCCAATAAAAGAAAAATTGTTGTTATTATTGTTGTTAGGTGCCCTCAAGCTGGGTGCGACTCATAGCAACCCTATGTGCAACAGAAGAAAACATTACCCAACACTGTGCCATGCCCAGTACTATTGTCAGTGCTTCTCTGCTATTCATAGGGTTTTCAATGGCAGATTGTTTCAGGAGTGCATTCGACGTCCTTCTGCCTAGCCTGCAGCTCCTGGTATTCCCAGGCAGTCTCCCATTCAAAAACTAACCAGGCCAACCCTGCTTAGTTTCTCAGATCAGGCAGGATGAGATGCCAGGGTGCTATGGCTACAGACGTAAAAAATTTAGTATCTCTAAAATGTGTGAAATTACATTTTAACAGGGGAGATAGTAATTCTCCCCTTCATAAGGACGGGATTTTATTTTTTGTAGGGAAAAATTGAGAGGAAATTGGCAAAAACTCCCAAACTTGGAAAACGGCTTTTGAATATCTGTTTGTAAGTTAGAAATCTAGGGAAAATGAAAGTAACTTGGTTGCGCATTTGTACAAAACCCTTCCTGATTAGACAATTGGACTGAAAGCTGATTGGCTCAGGCCATTCTGCGGGCGAACTTTATAAGGAGCTGCGCTGTGGCAGCTTGACCCTTTTTGCCTTTTCTGCCTCTTCCCCTCTTCGTCCACACCATCGGCTAAGCAAGACCTTCTCGCCCGTTCCTGCCTGGACCACCGATGAGGAAACACCTCTCCCGCTGCTGTCCCCCCCGACCTTCGGTGAGGAAAGAACGCTCTCCCATCGCAATCATCAACAAGGAAAGAACCTGCTCTCCATCTGATCACCAACAAAGCAACAGCTGTCTCCTCGTGACCACCGAGATGACCAACACAGGTGATTGCCCCTGGAAAGCAAAAGTGCCTATGGCTCTTCCTTTCTCCTGTCTCCTCCAGGGTCCCAAGCGCTGCAGGAGTCCGCGCCTCTCACCCGAGGGTCCCAAGTGAATTGTGTTTAGTATCTGTGTGCACAGTGGCGACACCCATCCGAACCTCCCGGCCAGACCAGGAGGCGCGTGCCCCACAATTTTTCAGAGTATTACCAGAAGGAATGTGAGCATGCTCTATTTTAGCCTAAATCTAAAACAGTTCCTCCTCAAATCAAGTTGGCTCATGCCTAGATTTTTAAGTTTTTGATAGTTCTCAAATGCTGCCCAATTGCAAAGTGATTATTGCCATACAGACTAGCAGCACTCACAATGAGGAAACACGTACAGATCTATAAGAAGGCCCCCAACAATAGCTGAGGAAGCAAGAAATACAGCATGCCTTGGGGAATTATTTCCAACTACAATGCCTCATTATATTATAGAATCCTGGGTTATTTATAAAAAAAATGTACTCCAGTCACTCTGAAGCTCATGAAATATGTTTGAAGCTTTAGGATTAAATTCAAATGCAGATATCAAATTTTGGAATAAAGTAACTAGAACTTTATAATTTAACAATTACTAACAACTATTTTTTAAATGAATACATTTCATTTGATGAATGTTTTTCCCCTTCCACAGAAAATTTAAGATAGAAATACATAATATGAATTAATTTAGCATTTCTAGTCTATGAACATGATAAATAGTGTCTTAGCTGCCAAATAATCTTTTGATACATGAAAAGGATTATGGGTTCTTCAAATTCAAGAGTTTCTCTTAGTGTGCTTTGAATTTCTTCATTTATTCTATGTCTCCCTGACATCTAGTATATATTTTATAAAAGTTTGGTGAATTTTTTTTTTTTTTTTTTTTTTTTTTGGTACTGGGGAGTTGAACCCAGGACCTCACATATACTTTTTGCTAGTGCTTAAGCACTGAGTCATACCCCCATCCCAATTTTATTTGTGTTTTGAGGCAGGTTCTTGCTAAGTTACCCAAGCAGCCCTTGGCCTTGAACCTCTGATGCTCCTGCCTCCACCTCTGGAGTCATTGGGATTAAAGGTCTTTGTCATTGCACCCAACTGAATTTTTAGTATAGTGCATATATACAAGTTAATATTATGAATAAATGTAAAAGAAATGCAGCAAAAATCATCTGTAAATATCGTTAAAATGTCCTACAATATCGTTCATATATCACCCCTGCTATATTTTTTCATGCATTTTTGTTTTTTCATTAATTCACTAAATATTTAGACTAGCAATAATGTTCACTATATGCTAATCTGCCTGTAGCCATAGCATGGTCAGACCTGGTTAGTACTTGGATGGGAGACCACCTGTGAACACCAGGTGCTGTAGGCTTGGGAGGAGGACCCACCAACCCATTCCCAAAAGTCAATCAGTGATTGAAAACCGTATGAATAACAGAAAAGCACTGACAATAGTGTTTCATCTGTTGTATGTAGAGTTGCTATGAGTCGAATACTGACTGGATGGCACCTAACAACAACAACATGTTAGTCAACTACTGAAGTCATAGGGTTAAGTCCTCGATATTTAATGCCAATTTGCCACTCTTTTGTTGATTATTGCCATTATCATTACAGAATGTGTTTAGAATCTGACTTAAGTCAATAATGTACATTAGACTGTTGATACAATAAAGGATCTAAATGACCAAATCTAAGAATACATCTCTAGGCAAATATATATTACTTATACATACTATTATGAAAAGCTACTAGATTTAAAAACACTATGAGAAAGGGATTCCCTCTGGGAAGAACATCAAGAGAACATATATCCACTTCTGCACCTGGCCACAAATACTTCTGTCTCAGAAAGATGTGCAAATGATTACTTTTTCATTCCCCACAATTACCAGGATAAGGGCTTCATTCAAATACATACTAATACCAGAAATCAGAACTAAAATGGATTACCAATTTAAAATACATGTTACCAATGTATAGGGACAGAAAGTGGGTTGATTAATGGTTGCCTAGACTGAGAAAAAGGGAGGAGGAACAGTTAGTCACTGCTAATAGGTAGGAGGTTTCTTACAGGGTAATGAAAATGTTCCAAAATTAGATTTTAGTACTGGCTTCACATTGTTGCCTATAAAGTAAAAATTACTGATTTATGAACTTTAAGTGGGTGAAAACAATTGTTGATTCCAGAATTGTTTTCATCAGGAAGTCACTACATTTCAGTACATTTTGTATACTTTTGAAATTTATTTCAGAGCTGTCTGTATTTCCAAATATGCATTTTAAAAGGAACCTTTCCCTTCCAGGCAAACATCAATGAATCATATGCAATTAGTTTCCTCCCTGTTATTGCCACCAAGTATTTTTTAGTGGTATGCTATTTTTAAGAATCATATTATTTTGACTAATTTACCAAATTTTTGAAGTTTAAAATACAGCATACTGAATGAGAAACAAAATTCATTTCTCTTTCCACCTAGTGATGTGTCAATTCTCTAACATTTGCAATGTAGTCTCATTACATGTAGTTTATCTAGGTAATAAAATGCAATGATGCAGAATAACCCCAAACTAATAAAAGGAGAGAGAGAGAGAGAGAGACAGAGAGAGAGAGAGAGAGAGAGAGAGAATGAGAATCAAATATTATTTTGTCTCTTTTTGTTGTAGTAAAATATACAAACACAAGACTCACAATTTAATTATTTTGAAGTGTATAATTCAACATATTAAGTTCATTCACAATCTTGCATAACGATCGCCACTATCTAGTTTCAGAATATTTTCATCCCCAAAGGCACAGTCACTCTTCATTTTGTGCCTCCCCATAGTACCTGGTAATAATTCACTTGTTTCTTTTTCTATGAGTTACTTATTCTGCATATTTCATATAAATGGAATCTTGTCATAAATGTTTTTATGTCTGGTCCCCTTCATTTTGCATATTTTTAAGAGGCATCACCTTGTAGCATGTATCAGGACTCCATATATTTTTGTAGCTAAATATTATTCCAGTGTATAAATATATCATACTTTGTTTATCCATTCATTGTTGCTGTTGTTAGGTGCCGTCGAGTCGGTATCCGACCCATAGCGACCCTCTGTACAACAGGGGAAACACTATTGTCAGTGCTTCTCTGCTGTGCATAGGGTTTTCAATGGCAGATTGCTTTTTTTTGGGAGGGGTTTGCCAGGTCCTTCTCCCAAGCCTGCAGCACCTGGTGTTCCCAGGCGGTCTCCCATCCAGGTACTAACCAGGCCCGACCCTGCTTAGCTTCCGAGATCTGCCGGGATCAGATTCCACAGGGCTATGGCTGCAGGCCTATCCATTCATTGGCTAATAGTAATTTAGCTATATTGTCTATCTTTTGACTACTATTTTAGCAGCATATTTTGTTTTAGAGGAAATAAAGGTATTATGTGATATTTTTCTTTTCAAACTACGAATTAAGAAAATATGAACATCAAATATAAGGAAATTTGTTTTCTTTTAAAGTGAAAAGAACAATCTTTCTGGTGCAGAGTTCACCCTTCACATACCAAAAGAGAAAAAAATTAATATCCTATATCCTCAATGAAGCATAAAATTCACTAAATTTCAAGGGTATAACTAAATGCCAGGATCAATAGCCAAGAACCTGCTTGACATGCTAAATAGAATAGGTTGACTATATTCTAAATATAATGTGACCAAGGCTGAGTTCTACTGTACTAAATTCTTCTAATTCTTCTTTGGGTTTTCTGAGTTCTACAAAATGGCCATTCCATGCATTTAATCACTCCACCTCAAAACTGGTGGCCATTCTTAGCATATTCTCCTCATCACCAATGAAAAGTTCATTTTCAGATCCTTTGCATTTGATATACAAAATAACCTGAAATATTCTACTTTTCTTTATTTCCATTGCCATGGCTATTGTTAGGTTCTGTCAAGTTGGACCCAATTCATAGCGACCCTGTGTACAACAGAATGAAACACTGCCCAACACTGTGCCATGCCCAGTACTACTATCAGTGCTTCTCTGCTATTCAAAGAGTTTTGGATAGCTGACTGTTTGGGGGGTGGACCTCCAGGTCCTTGGTCTGTTTTTTCAAAATTGAACTCAAGGCCTCAGCGGAGGCAGAGTAGCATCCTACCAAATGCACCAAACCCCAACCCCTTCACTGCCATTACATGAGACTCAATCACCCTCACAGTTCATCTGGATAGTTCCTTCTTCTCTTGACCATCTCAAATTTATTCTCCACCAAAAATACTGGACAGAATATCTTAACACAAAATCCTCTGGATGTGAGTATCAAACACACTCTTCTTGCTTTGTTAGTGAGTTGTTATGTTATCAGGGAAGACATGATAGGAAATAAAATTGGGATTTGCATTATCTCTGTGAGAATTTCCTAGTCTTAATTTGGATTGGACAGCAAGAATACTGTTTAATTCTTTCACACTGTGATTAATAAAATGTAAGATTCCCTGGGGGGAAAAATTTAAATAAATTATGCCAACTGCCTTCCTTAAACCTTCTGGAGGCTTTCTGCTACTCCTAAAATAAAATCTCTATTTCAATATGACCTATTAGTCTCTGTATGACTGATCTCTAACTTGCTTTGCTCTTGAAATATCTAACAGTGTTCTCCATTCATTAAGCACCAACACTAGCCTTTTGTCCACATCTTCTCTGCACTGTACTATTCTGTTGTTGTTGTTAGGTGTCTTCAAGTCAGTGTCCAACTGATTACAACCTTATATACAGGTGAAACGCTATTGTTAGTGCTTCTCTGCTATTCACAGAGTTTTCAGTGGCTGATTATTTTTTAGGAGTGGGCTACTGTGTCCTTCTGTGAATCCTACAACACCTGGTATTCCCAGGTGTTCTCCCATCCAAGTATTAACCAGGCCAGACTCTGCTTAGCTTCCAAGATCTGATGAGATCAGACATCACAGTGGGACTATTCTAGAACATAGCAAGCACTGTTTTAATTTCCCATTATCACCTAACAACTCTTCATTTATCAATTTCCTACTCGTCATTCACCTCTACATATATGTCATATTCTCCAAACCAGATTCCAACCCCTCCAGTCAAAACTAGGGTGTCTAAATGCTTATACCACTGTGACTAATACTAGGGTATTCAAATATTTTCCTTTGAAATATGCTAAATTTATTTTTCCTTATCACTTAACATAGTTTATTAACCTGCATTTTTGGATTGCTTATTTCTTAAATCTAGCACTTCCACAGTAGACTATTAGCTCATGGAGATTTTCACAGTAAAAAAGAAATATTCCCCTTTAAATTGGTCAAATATTTAAGTCAATACTATTTGTTGCTTTCTAAAATAGTTCGTTTAACTTTTTTAATGAATTCAAGGATAGGGCATTCATTAATTTTATATTATCCCTTAAGTTTTATAGATGAAAAAATAAAAGCATTTCTAAGAGAACTGATTCTGAAAAACAGTCATTTTTTTGGTCAGGAAAACAAGGCAATAGTGCTCAGTAATATCAGGCTCTACCTGAGAGAAAAAAATCTGAAAAGATGACAATCCAAATTACATGAGTGATACCAGTTAATGCAATTTCAATTTACTACTAATTAGTTGAATTCTGGCCATTTATTAGTTTAATTTTTCTTTTCTTTTTTTTTGAACTCAATTGTACCTAACTGCTTTAAAATATCGATGTATAAGTTAAATAGATTTATATTGTTCTAACTTACGGATCATTAACATATGCTATCTGCCCTTTGTGTTTTCTGATGGGTCTTAGTATATCAGCACCTCCATTCACCATTTACCTCTGAGTCTTCCCTTCTAATCTTCATATTTTCAGAAGTTAATGAACCAATCCAGTTGGCTTTCAGCAACTGCCTTTCAAAGGATGAAAGGGATATGCAATAAAAGGCAAATCTGCTACTTTTTCTTTTCTCTTTTTACAATTAACGAGTCTATCACAGTTCCTTGAAATAAAATCTTCAGAACAGTTTAAATATTCAGCAACCACATCAATTATCCTGAAAATACATACTATCCCCTTAGGAGAAGCTGGAGAATTCATAGAAAAGATCATGAGCTACAGCTGCAACAGCTCCTGAGAGCCAAGATTCAAAATCTGGCCCCTTTTTGGCACAGTAGAACTACATATGTTATGGGGAGGTAACACTCCAGTGGGGGACAGGAAGACAATTTCTCTATACATAAGAATTGCTTATAACTTGGCCAAAGAAAATGTGCTTCCAATACATACAGCACACATTTGACAAACCAGAAACTTGGACTGAGCTACTCCACTCTTGAAACTTCAAGAAATTCCTTACAAATCCATTGTTGGGTCTTATCAACCAGGAATCAAAAAAAATGTGTTTAAAAACATTTTTGCATTTTATTTTTATAGAGAAATTTTCATAAAAATCAACTGCATAATTGTTATGTGATATGAAATAGAGGGCTGGGGTTTATCTCAGTTGATAGAATGCTGCCCTGCTTTCTCTGAGGCCCTGGGTTCTATACCTAGCATCACGATAATGGAAGAAGGACATACCAATCCACTCCCAAAGGAATCCTGAAAACAATCAGCTATTGAAGAACCTATAAGCACTGCTATGAGTCAGACCTGACTCAATGGCACCTAACAACAACATGAAATTGAGTATGTGGCTATAGTCATGGCATCAGCTATTGGGCAACCATGCACTTTATTTATTTATTTTTATTTTGTGCATTATATAGACTAAGTAGAAAGTTTGAATTTACCAAAATATGTTTATCAAACACAAGTTTGTCATCTGTGAATTCATGATTGTAACCTTGACGTAGGGTGGTTCACTCTAGAATATTTAAATGCCTCCAGCTTTCTGCCAATGGGAGAAACTATGAGACTCTTTATGTAGAAGGCCCTGCATGGCACATAGTACTACAGATACAAGATAGGAGAAACAAATACTGCTAAGGAAGCTAAAGTGGATATAACACTTTACAGGGGTTGAAGAGTTTCAGCATTTAGGTTAGCATTTTCCAAAATCGCCAAATCTTTGAATTCAAACCTACAAAACATCAAGGTAAAACTACAACTAAATTAAAAATTCCATTAAAATAACAATATATTTCATGTTTTTCTAGAAAGTGGAAGAATTTCTGTTTGAATTCCCATCTAACTTTGAATTATTATTTAATTGCAATATAATGCTGCTGAGTTTGACAAATATAATTCTAAGGAAAAACTCACAGCTGATTAAGATAACAAACTATATGACATAGCAAAAAGTGATTTTTTAACAAACTATTTTTAGATTACTAATGCTGTATAAAAAAGAGGTTGAAGTATTCTATATTCCTGAGTAACTGAATATTAATTGAAAGTTAATGTATTAACTGGGGTTGTATATTTTCTTGTTTTCAAACAATCTTAAGTTCACCTCTTGACATTTCAATGAATTTTTGAATTACTGGCAATGTAAACTTGGATAAACTATATTATATCTCTAAACCTCATCTAAAAAACAAGGATAAACTTTCCTTACCTTGTATTAATTGAGGTAAAGCACAAAAACCTAAGGCTGTATAGCTGACTTAGGAATATAAGAATTATAGTTCATTTTTAACTTTTATTTTAACTTAAATTTATTTTTATTTGATACATAAAAGCACCAAAACTGTACACATTTATGAAGTACCCATGTGATATTTCGATACACGTATACATTGTTTAGACAAAGGCCAATGTAAGTTTAAAGTTACAAGTGAGTTATCAACCAGATTAGCAAATACGTTGCACAAAGGACAAAGATGAGTTCAAGTGCACAGGTCAACGGAAACTTCTCTCCAGTGTTTCTCTCTACCACCAGAGTGATCTCTTCATAATCTTTTATGCAAATGGATCAAGGAGAATTCCTTGCCAGTTCTGGGGAGCCCAAGGCTGCATGTCGATCACCTTCAAGACTATCATATCATAACAAGAGAGAGACTGAAATGCCACTCAAGGGTCCACTATCTACAAAATAACATATTTCCAAATACTAATTTTAATTGGTCATTGGGGCTAAAAATCGTCTGGCCATGGATCACCATACTCATAGCAAATAGTAAACATGCATGATAATCAATATTATTCCATTATATTTTGCTTTTATTCCAGGGAAAATGTTAGTGTCCAGAAAGTATTAAAATTTAAATATTAAAGTTAAGACTAATTATAGTGCCAATAAATTATCATTCTCATCAAACAGATGGATTTTTATTTCTAACTGATATTCCACTAGAATATTCAGAAAGAATAGTGAGGTGAATATTGTAACTATTTTAGCATCTTTGGACTATTGACTTAGATATCATGAAAGACAAAATTGATTTAATAGTTGTATAATGGATATAGAAAATGACTTATTACTCTGTACCCCACTAACCTTTACAAATGAAAAAACTGAAAAATAAAATAAATCGTGGCTAAGATTTAAAAAGTAAAATATAAATATAAATTTAAAAATAAAAAAAGTAAAATATAAAAGTAAAATATATTGTGAAAGAGATACCTAGATCCTTTTAACAGCCCTGTGGCCACTAGTTTTGCTCAGGTTTAATCTCTTAGCTCTTAATTATCATCTCTCTGCAGCTAAAGTGATATTTCCAAAATGATAACCTTAGCGTATCACTCATGTTATTAATACTAAGAGTATTAATTTCTAAGAGAGTTTTCACTCCTCAGAATGAATTTTGAGATTCTTAGAATGGCTTATAAATTCCATTATGATCTGTCCCTTGCTTGGTTATCTAGCTTTTCTTTCTGCTGTGATATCATAATATTGACTTACTTTTCATCTTTAACAATTTACAACTACTGTATTTGTGCTAAAAACAACCTTCCTGATCCTTCCTACTTCATCAGTGGCTTCACTCTACAGCTTTCCCTGCTACATTCTTAATACCTCTCTACAAGTTCATTAGCCATAATATCTATATATGCCTAGATATTACCTATGTGGATTATTTTTAGCATTTTTTTTTACAGCTTTCCCCAAAGATATCATTTGTAAAACCAAGTGGTTTCTCCTCATTACTTTGTCCATGGCACATTCCTTATTGACCATTATTCACTTGAAAATGTCTTCTTATACCTGGTAAGGAATGAAACGCAATGCCTGTTTGTTGCTCTCATGTATGTGGGGTAGGGTCGTGTTTTAAGTAATATTCTCTCCATTTTAACACATATCATGTTGATTATGGCTATGGGCTGGGATTTAGCTCAGTTGGTAGAGCGCTGCTCTGCAGTCTCTGAGGTCCTGAATTCCATTCCCAGCACCACAAAAATGGGAGAAGGACGTGGCAATCCACTCCCAAGGCAATCCGGAAACAGTCAGCCATTGAAAACCCTATGAGGGTCGCTATGAGTCGGACTCGACTCGATGGCACCTAACAACAACAACATAGTCTTCTAATCTCTGCTTCTTTTACTCCTGCCCATCCCCAGCCCTGCAGCCAAAACGTGTAATATTTTTACATATTCAAATTAAATTTTGTCTTTCTCATTGCTCAAATTCTTTCAGTGCCTTCAAGGTTTTCAGTTTTAGTTTTATGAATTTTCATAAGCTGTTTATAGTCCATAAAACATAATGAAAGCATGAAAGAATAAAATTAAATTACAAATAAAATTCAAATTGAAAGAAAATAGAATGCCAGCAATTACATGACAGCCTCTGAGATAGATCTACTTACTCTTTATTTCAAAAAGGTTTATTACTACTACTATGAACCAGGCATGGAGCTAAACCTGGATGGGCAATTGTAAGCAAGACAGACAAGATCTCTGCATTTATTGTTTTGAATAAATGGAATGCCTCTGCTTTGCTATAACCTAACAAGGTCACTGACTAAATCTCTGTGAAAACCTTGCATTTCTTTCTTTCACTTTTTAAGTTTAAGTTAATTTTATCATTAATCTGAATTAAGTTTTCTTAATGAGAGGCCACTAGACTTATTTTAGACTCTTGCTTTGTCATTTCTCCAGTGCATTATTAAGAATTGCTTCTTTCATTATTCCTCTGGGCAGCACACATGTGTTTATCTTCCCAGGCCAATCACAAAGGAAAAGGAAAGGGCACATTATGAACATTTCCCACACAGTCCTTTGTTATTTTAGATACATTTATTGTGTCCTCAAAACCTCTTAATGTGAGGTCAGCATATCTGTCAATCACCACTATCATAAGTTGTTTCAAACAGGACACTGCTCCTGTACTTATCCTCAGTAATTGCCAGCTTTTAATTGAGAAGAGAGGGATGAATCCTAAAAGCCTTGAAAGAGGCTTTGGCTAGAATAAAATTCAGAAAAGGCTGAATTCTTAAGAGATTTAAAGAATGAAAAGCAATCATAATAGTAGAGTCAATAGTTATCACACTGACAAAGAGGACTCTCAGGTCTTCTGTCACCAGTATTTTATCCACAAATTTCACCAACAGGTCACAGTGGAAGTATCTTTGGCTTAACCCAATCCAAGTCATCCTTGTTTAGACTGGCTGACTTTCCTTCCTATCATTGTACTCAATTTTGAGCCTGTGTTCTTCCTACCTGGCTTGTATCCACTTGTAGAAAAAAGAAGAAAAAAGGAAAAGTAAAACTGAAGGGAAGAAAAATCACAGAATAGACTCTAGTTTCATATTTCACATTCTCTGGTTCAGCATCCACCTTCCTGTTCTCTGTTTCTTCCAGTCATTTATAGATTCCCATAATTTTTCTCTATACCTACTTTTTATACTCTGAGAAATCAGAATGGGGAGAGAGACAGAGAGAGGGAGAGAGAGAGGGAGAGAAAGAGAGAAGAGATTCATCACATGAAGAAAAACAATGATCTAGAAACAAGAAAAACCAGATTGACATAAAGTAATGTGTTTACAGATCAAAGCATCTGGGATTTCCTCTGAAACCTCTTGGTCAATGATTCACCTTATATCTCGAATAGGGCTATTGGAATATCCAAGCATAGTCAAAGCTTGTTATGGTTATTTCTTTTCATTTGTACAATCATCTTTTTAAAAATCCTTTCAATAACCTTTTGATAGTGTTTGCATCCATCCGTACGGACAATTTTCCTCCATTCATATATATTTACCAGGCAAATGTTCCCTAACTGTTACACGTATTGAAAAACCGTTGAATAGAGTCTCAGGGGATTCATTTTCTATGTTTAAGGCTAATTGATTACTACCATCATTGTGACTTGTTAAGGAATAAAATCAATGTGAAAGATTGAGATTCAGTTGGAAAAAAATCTCTATTCTTGTGTATTCAAAATCTTAAATAGAACAAATGCTTTAATCTGAAATTATTTCCAAATTGAATAATGCATTCTTACAGTAAATAAAGAAAAGAGGAGACCTTATTTGGTATATACTGGTTGAAATTAGAAAAGAAATTCTCAATATTCAAATTTAGGTAAATATTTTTTATCTAATATAAGAAAGGTCAATTCTCAAGGTAAATATTGATTCTCTAATTTTCATATTACTTTAATAATAACAGTAACACTAATACTAAATAACTGCTAATTTGATGCCAAATGTCATGTACATATTAAGAAATTTGTGGAAAAAATTAATGCAATTTTATTTGGACTTTCTAGTGAACAACAAGAACCACTGCTATATATTGAAGACTTGAAAGGGGAAAGGAATTCAGATTGGCTATCACCGTGTATTATTGGACTAAAACCTGTATACCTCAGAGTCCTGCACAGTTTCCGTGGAAACACAGCAACAGCTAATGTAAAAGCTATAGTTATCTCCAGACAAAAGGCTTGCCTGAGCTTTCATTTCAGTACACAGAAAATCTGAAGGACAAATCTGTATATGAAAAATCTGAAGAAAGGATTGAAGAACAATCTCTACTTTTAAAAGTAGAAATGAAAATTTTCAATATGGTGAATTTCAAAATCAAAATGATACACCATCCCATGAACACCTTTAACATATCCTTCAAAATAAATTAACTGGAATGGAGTAAATGAAATTCCCTTATTATTTAATCCATATCAAATGAATGAAACCTAATTCTATCAAATTTGTTGACCAATTCACCTTGAAATTCCTCAGCAAAATTGAAAACTCAACTTGTCTCTTGTACATTAAGGGCAATGAATTTATGCAAACCACAGTTCTATTAATGCCATTATTTTCAAATTTGATATTTACTTAGTAAAAGTGGGATATTATTGTATATAAAGGAAACCAAAAAAAGAAATCTGCATTTGAGTTTATCTTCTGTTTCTCTCCTCTATACCGATGGTCTATAAAAAGGTGAGCAATTAACTATTGGATTACTAACATAATAACTAATTAAACTCAACTCTGCTAATTATTTAAAAACATTAATAAGCATATTAATCTTATTTGTATAAAATCTAAGTCCTTCAAAGATTATGTCATTAGATTCCTCTCCCTTCCAAATCTACAGTGCTAACACTGAAAGTGCTTAAAATACTTTCACAAAATGGGGACATTCACACAAATGATAAAGCAAATGTAATCAATGTTTATTTCTTTAAATTTTTTCAATATTTTATTTTGACATAGGATCTAGTAATATACAAGTTTTGACTCAATACAATGAAGTACTGAGACTTTCAGAAATAAAGAATTGAAGTAATGAGAAAATTTCAAAAATATTCTGTATAACAAATATCCTCGTATATGATGGTAAAATACTTGTAACAATTTGTGTTGGATTTTGCATTTCTGTGGCAAAATACCTGACAGAACAAGTTAAGGGAGGAAGGGATTGTTGTAACTCATGGTTCCAGAGGATCAGTGCACAGTGGTGGGGAAGGCATGGCAGTGGAGCAGGTTGTGGTCCCCCATGGTAGAGGCTCCTCACATCACACAACAGGAAACAGAGAGAGAACAGAGCCTGAGACCAGAGTAAAACTTTCAATGGCTCACCCCCACTAATCTATCTCTACCAGCTAGGTTTCACTTCCTAGCATTCAACAGCCTGCCAAGATAGTGCTACATACTCATAATCAAATGTGAGCCTTGGGGGCCATGATTATATATTCAAACCATAACACAATTGAACAGCAGAGAAAAGAATATATGTCAATGCCAACATTCCATCATTAAATACAATTAGTCAATAGAAACTCAATCATGACTTTCTAATGCAGGGCATTTTTAAGAGTACATTTGATGAATCATTTTGAAAAGCCATATAAAATAATGATATTCTATCTACAACTTCATAATACGGATACAATATTAAAAACTACCTTTTCCAACAATTACTAATAAGTTGAACTTTATTCATTGGCTTTTGTTTTTATTTTTGTTTTTGCAGGACTGGGAGGTTGTACTGAAGGCCTTGCTTGTGCTACCACTGAACTGCAACCTGAACCCCTTTTTTATTTTTTATTTTAAGACAGGGTCTCATTAGTGGTGGAGGTTGCCTCTGCACTCAAATTCATAATCCTCTTGCCTCGCTCTCCTGAGTAGCTGGCATTATAGGTGGCCACCACAACACCCAGCTGGTTTATTATTTTTAATTAAGAATGTCCATGAAATAATTGTTTTTAAATGAATATGATAATCATAAAATTTGAACCAAAACATTTGTCAATGTAGATATAAAATAAAATCAAGTACAAAGTAAGCAGATGTATGTAGTAACATTTTTATTGTCTGTGTTGCTTGTGAGTGTGTAAACTCTTCCATGGTTGAGAAGTTTCACCTATGTATCAGTTTGAATATTAGGCTGAAACATTTGGAAATATTCATAGATGCTCTATAACTCTGCAAGGACATATAAATGTTGTACTTCCAAAGTGTTTGCAATTGAGGGAAGTATATCTGTGTCAAGCAGACAATACTAACATCACAAAATTTCAAAAAATTGAAAAATCTAGTCTTGATCTGGTATAAAACACAGATATGAAAAACCCAGATATTTTTTACCCACTGAAGGACATACAAGGGGCAAGATGAAGTATTTGTCTGCTTTTAAGATTCCATACAAAAGTCAGTGCAAAACCACCATTTCTATAATGGTATTTCTCCAAAGTCATGTATACTAACAGAAAGAATTTTGATGCTTTGCATGTATATTTAGGATTTCACTAGCGTGTCCAGATTTCCATTAACCCAAATCTTATTTCAGTTTTCCAATAAGTTTTAATCATTTCCTATTCACTACCAAATATTTCATATTTCAAAATCAAGTGAGAAATATGGTAAATTGGACAGTGTGGAGGAAAATCAATGGTAGTTTCCTTCCCAAATGCCTTGCTTTCATATTTTTTGAAAGATTTTCTATTAAATTTCAAAACTATTAAATGACAAAAATCAAGGAAATTTCTGGTGATATAAAAAGCTCCTAAATTACTCTAAAACAAGTCATGTGTGAAATAAATTCCAGAAAATAATATACGCTATTCAGATAAACCAAGTAAAAGTTTATTAAAACAACCATTTTTTGTACCACCTTTAGTCAACACACTGGGGAAATGTAAGGTATAAATCTGTAAATCAGTCCATTGGGATGAAAGCATAAAAAAGAGAGGTTATATTTTCTTCTGTGAAGACTAACATTGGGCTGGAATACTAAAAAGAAAACCTTCAGAAAAATGTAAAAATGTCAAAGGACACTAATTAATTGACACTAAGTTCAAGGAAACCTTAGATTATAAAAAGCCAAGGATGCAATATACCTGATGTTGTTAGGTGCTGAGTCAAGTGTGGTTTAAGAATTAGCATAAAAGTCGCCAGAAGTTGAAACCAAATGTTTTATAAAGAGACAAAAAATGTGATAATATCGATGAGAGTTTTTTTTTTTTCAAAGAGACCTATGGCAAGAGCCTTAAAATTTTCTCAGATAAAACTTTCAATTCAATATCATACTGAGAACTTATCTTAAAAGTGTCCCATCTTTGAACTGACTTATCCCCTGTGTTAAGTCAATTTATATGTAAATTCTATGGAAAATTAGGTTAATGTGCCTTTTTCATGTCACAGACAGTTAGAGCAAATGTATCATGCCACTTGGCTTCCAAACAAAGACCTAGCCAACCCTGATGTGAGGAAGGGAATCAGCATGTTGTACCAGAAGCTCATACTCTCAGAGAGCAAATTGTGCTGATTCATGATGTCAAAACTTGAGTAGGTGCCAAAAAAAATCAGGTGTGCAAGGGATCTCTGAGCATCTTTTGACTTGTTCAGTCTCTAATATATTCAAACATTGATCTTGGAAGCATGACAAAGGTTAGCAATCACTAGGAAGTTTCCCAGGGATATCAATTTCATGAATAGGCAAAGAATCTCCACTTAAGTGATATTTAATTTCACTGTATATTTTATTTCCTCATAGGTGTCATTTTCCCTACAAATGTTACCCATTCAGTTTCACCTATTATTTAGCTAGCTGCCACCATGTTTTTTAAAAGACTCTAATATATTTTAATTTATACAAAGTAGTAAATATATAAAATAAGTGGATATCCTGGGAATAAAGGAAAAATAAACGTGTATGCATTGAAACAGGCTGGGATTTAGCTCAGTTTGGTAGAGAGCCTCTCTGCAGTCTCTGAGGTCCTGAGTTCGATTCCCATATTATAATAACATTTGCAGACAAAAATATTAAATTATAAAAGTGATTAGTAAATATTTAAATCTGAGGTGAAAAATCAGGATTAATCCAGAGAGGTTAAAATTCATTCTATTAGAGGCATCATATTTACAAACTCTCAGAGTATTCCCCCCAATATATACTAATTACTATTTCAACATAAAGTCCACAAATTTTTGATAGTCTTTCCTCCAGGAGGTATATGTTAACTTATCTCTTTTTGAGAGTAGAATGGCCTTTAGTACCTCACTCCTAATAACTATAATAAGGATAGGGAAAAATGTGAAGCAACATGATACACAGTACCTCATCTGTATGATCAATGTGAACATCCCCAGTACTGAATAAGGTTGGTAACATGAGCTCCCTGATATGATGGAATAGGTATTCTAAAATCCGTAACCCCAATCTAATCATAACAAAATATCAAACACAAAATGAGGGACATTCTACAAACACTTGGCCAGTTTGCTACAAAAGTGGTAAAATAAGGAAAAATGGAGAAATTGTCACAGATGAGAGGAAACTAAGAATATGTTACTAAACACAACATAGTATCCCAGATTGGACTCTATAACACTAAACTTTGTTGTTATTGTTGTTGTTAGGTGCTGTCGAGTCGAGATCTGACTCATAGCAACCCTGATAAGGTTGTCAATGGCAGACTGTTTCGAGATTGCCTTGGGAGTGGATTGCCAGGTCCTTCTCCCATTTTTGTGGTGCTGGGAATTGAACTCGGGACCTCAGAGACTGCAGTGCAGCGCTCTACCAAGTGAGCTAAATCCCAGCCCCAACACTAAACTTTAGTGGATAACATTTGAAAAATCCCAAATAAAGTCTATAGTTAAAAATATGATTTTATACATATATGAATATTATTCAGAAGTAAAGAAGAAGAATGAAATTATGTCATTTGTAGCAAAATGGATGGAACTGGAGATCATTAAGTGAAATAACCCAGACTCAAAAAGAGAAATACCATGTTTTCACTCATATCCAGGAGCTACCATGTTTTCACTCATACGCAGGAGCTATATCTACCTTAAAGGAAAAAAGAATACTTACACATATAATACACACACACACACACACACACACACACACACACACACACACACTTACAGCCTGCACCTGTACCACTGTGGCATCTGCTCCTGTCAGATATTGGAAGCTAAGCAGGGTCAGGCCTGGTTAATACTTGGGTGGGAGACCACCTGGGAACACCAGGTGCTGTAGGCTTGGGAGGAAGACCCAAAAAATGATCAGCCTTTGAAAACCCTATGAATAGCAGAAAAGCACTAACAATAGTCTTTTGCCTATTGCAGGTAGGGTAGCTATGAGTTGGACACTGACTCAATGGCACCTAACAACAACTACCCAAACATACATTCACACACACACACACACACACACACACACACACAACTGTGTATATTTAAGATTAGAAAATACAAGGGGACCCATCTGTAGGGGAGTGGACTACTAGGAGAGTTGTTGTTGTTGTTAGGTGCCATCGAGTCGAGTCCGACTCATAGCGACCCTCATAGGGTTTTCGATGGTTGATTGTTTCGGGATTGCCTTGGGAGTGGGTTGCCACATCCTTCTCCCATTTTGCGGTGCTGGGAATAGAACTTGGGACCTCAGAGACTGCACAGCAGTGCTCTACCAACTGAGCTAAATCCCAGCCCAGTAGGAGGGGGAGAGAGAATAAAATCATGAGGGGAAAAGAAAGCAGCATAGGAAGGTAAAAAGGGAGATAATGAGTGCAAACTACAGGATGTGATTTTATGAAAATCCCATAATGAATCTCCTTATATCATATGTAATTTAAAAAATCATACTGTACCTTAAATATGTACAATTATCATTACATGTTAATCAAAATTTTTTATAGAATCTTTAAGGAGATGGAAGTGTTAAAATATTTGATAATTGCACACTGTATATACAAACTGAATTATCATTCTGTACCCCGTAAATATGTACAATTAAAATTTCATTAAAAAATCAAAATTTTAAGGAAAAGTCTATAGTTAGTTGGAGAGTATCTTATCAATGTTAATTCATTAGTTTTGATAAATATGCAACAATTATAGTAAATATACACTAATTTTGGGAATAATTTGTTTTGTATCAATATCTCCATTTCCTCAATTCTAAGGTAAGAAAAATAGTAGTAACTACAGGTAATAGATAGCCAAAGACAACCACTCCCAATAGTTATGTAAGCATTAGAGGAAGGTGATTGAAGTGTGTTTTGGAACTTTCTTTGTTATCTTTGCAATGGTTTATAAATTTAAAATTATTTTAAAATTAAAGTACTGAAGAAAAAATTCATTCCACGAGTAAATAAAATAATGAATCCAAACGCTATTAAACTGTGCAACAGTATTATCCTGATTCTATTATCATCATCACCATTATGAACTCTCAATATACTCATTATGGCATGTGTCTATGAGAAAGAGCATTATTGCTGGACTAAGAGGCAGCACTAGGTTATGTTAAAAGGGCAATGACCCTAGGAGAAAATTCTCTGGGTTTGAGTCATGGGTCCTGTGATAATCAGTTACAAATCTAAGTTAACAATCTCTCCATAAATCTATCTCATTTATAAAATAAGAAAAATAATAGTAAATATATGTAGTAGATAGCCCAAAACAGCCACTGTCAAATTTATTCTCTCCCACTATAAGTATGCTATTACATTAAAAATAAATTCTACTTCCCTTTTCCTTGAATATGGGCTTAGCTTTAGTGACTTCCCTTTGCAAATATAATGTGGAAGAAGTAAATTTCTTAAATTTCCAAGCCTAGATCATTAGATTATAAGAAGCCTAGTGATCCTTGTCTAGGTCTCTAAGGATACTTGCCCTAGCCATATTTCCTCTCAGAGTCCAGCTGCCACTCTGTTAGAAGTCCAAATCCCATGCAGAGGCTACACATAGGTGTTCTGGCACAAGGTCTCAGCTGAGCTCATAGCCATCAACTGAGCCCTCTTAGACTTTCCAGCCCAATCAAGCCTCCATATGACTGCATCAATACCCCCTACAGTGGTAGGGAGAATAAAACAAATAACTGCATTATATGAATTTTAACTTTTATTATAGTTACTATTCTCATATGTACCACAACTCCCTTAACAGTTATTCAAACTGATTACTGATTTAATTCCCCTTCCTCTCTTATGCAAAACTAAACAGCAATTCTTTTTTAAGCACTTGTATTCATACTAATTGCATATTGTTAACAGATTTCATATAGACCATTAGGATGACTCCACTAAAGAAATATGGTGGAAATCAATTTAGAATTTGAAAAATGTATGTACATAAATCAGCACTGTATATAATGACTAATTAGATTAGTTCACTCACTACTTGGATTTTTCAACAACTAATTATTGCACACTTGCCACAAGTCAATCACCATGCTGGGTATAATGGATGAAATGATGGGCAAGATGGACATAGGTCTTTTCTCTTGTGATTTAAAAATTTGGTCCAGCAAGAAAGAAAATTACACAAGTGATTGTAATAGAATGTAATACACGTTCTGATATAAAAAGATGAAAAAGATGAGAAAGCCTATTATAGTCTATGGTTTGCAAACTGTCACCAAGTCATTCTTAATGCTGCAGCAAACTCACAAGATACTGCTGGGTATTTTAAATTTTCAACAGAAAACTCAGTGACATCTGCTAAGATAAAAGTGCTAGGTACATCTGTTGGCTTCAAGATACCATGAAAAAAAAAACTACTGAGACCTAACATTTACAAGCCTGCAGCGGTACCACTGTGGATTTTGATCCCGTCAGATCTCAGAAGCTAAGCAGGGTCGGTCTTGCTTAGTACTTGGGTGGGAGGCTGCCTGGAAACACAAGGTGCTGGGTATAAGCTTGGGAGTTGGACCAGGAAACCCACTCTCAAAAAATAATCAGCCATTGAAAACCCTATGAATAACAGAGAAGCTCTAACAATAGTGTTTTGCCTATTGTATGTAGGGTCCCTATGCGTTGGATACTGACTCCATGGCACCTAACAACAACATTCACAAATGGAGAATGCTTATGTATCTCCTATGGAGATACTTAGCACTATATTTTTTGAAGATCAGACAATGTGTTTGTTTCTTTGTTTCTTCTTCCCTGAACATGCAAACATGAATAGTGGTTGGCAGTCAGCATTTGATCCAGATTATCTTTTTCTTCCTTTTATTGGCTTCTCTTCTTCCACTTTCCTAAATGTGAGTATCTACAAAGTTGACTCTCTCACCTGTACATCAGAAAGAAAATCTCTAGGTGAGTGCTCCCAGTCCTTTGCCCTCTCTCCTTACTCCAGCCCCTCATCTCTCTGTTGCTTATTGTCATATGGTTTCCTAGGGTTATTTCAGACTCAGGCTATCTAAAATAAGACATCTTTCTCAAGACCCAGCACTTTCATCTGCCATCTCTGTTTTTCTCAACATCTGTTCTTCTCATCACTCAAGCAATTGCAAGTGCCTTGAATCTACACATTTCTTTCTCCTTTAGAACTCGTCTGGTATGTACCTGATCAATCTTTCCTTCTCAGTTCCCCAGGATTTTTGTATCCTTACATTTTACAGACATTATCTTGGCCTGGCCCTTATTGCCATCCACCTTTAGCCTTTTATCCCCCAATCCATTCTGTACAACTATTCTTTCTCTAACAGAAAATGTAAGACCAAACACAAAAAAATGGAGACTTAGTCAAACCTTCTTCTTTGTGTTCAAGGAACAAGCCTAAATTTATTTGAATAGAGAAGGGGGAAAAAACTTTGGTCTTCTCTAAAACAATGTATTATCCTTCCTAGCCACTCTCTAGATTGCACTTCTTAAGATCACCTCCCTCTATCAGTCTCCTTTCAGCCTATAATTTGTAGAGAGTTTTCTTTTGTTTTTTTTTTCATATCTTCTACTCTGATTCTTTGCTCTTGACATAAGTACATGTTCATATCTTTACCTTATCAAAGACCAAAAACACACACACAAAAAAATCTTTTCAAAAGATGTGCATGTCAGGTACTAAAATATATCTGAAAATTTTAATAATATGTTTAATGTTATACAGGCTACAGAAAAATACACTAGAAAAGATTAACTCAAAGGTTTATCACACAGCTATCACCAAAATCACCCTTAATCTTACCTTACTAATAATTTCATGAATGTGTGAACTGCTGCCCATACCCTTTCTTGTGAATTTTCTTCTGCCTTGAATCAAAAGCACAACATATATTTTTTGTCAATTTCTATTTCCTATTTCTTGCTTCTACTTACAATGATTTCTTGAAGTCTCAATTTAGTGACCCTTCCCGATCTATAATCACCTATCATCTATGTTTACTTTCTCCAAAACAATATCATCATATCATCATCAATGCTTTACAACTAGAAAATTCTAATCAGATTCCCATCTGAACTAATGTGCACATCTCCTTTGCTGATGTCACTTTATAGTCAAGCAAATTTAATAAATGCAAGATATAGTGTTCTTTGAAAAATGTGTTCTTTTGTTCTCCTTAAATAAAGATATTCACAATAAATACAAAGCAGCAGGCTCCATGGAAGCTGGGGCATGGTGTTTGCTTGTTTTTAGCTGCTATCCCCAGTAATTTGAAAAAAAGCTGACACACAGTAGAAGTTCACTATTCACTTACTAAATGATAAATGAACAAATCAGCCTAATAAAAAGTGAAAAATGCCTCAAATAATTGTATACTGAGAAGTTTTAAGTTGCAAAAATGATGTTCCTTCCATTGTTTCATCCTTTTTCCCTATTTTATCTGACCACATACTTCTCTTTCATTTCAGCTTTTCCTGTCCTAACACATCTCTTTATCTCACCCTCCTCCTACAAACCCCCTCTTTTCTTCTTTCTTAGATATTCACTGTTGTTGTTGTTGTTAGGTGCCGTCGAGTCGGTATCCGACTCATAGCGACCCTCATAGGGTTTTCAATGGCTGACTATTTCGGGATTGCCTTGGGAGTGGATTGCCAGGTCCTTCTCCCATTTTTGCGGTGCTGGGAATTGAACTCAGGACCTCAGAGACTGCAGCACAGCGCTCTACCCACTGAGCCAAATCCCAGCCCTAGATATTCATTAACATGTGTTAATCTATTGAAATCAAGGGCAGAGAGAGAAGGAAGATGTATTCTATCTGAACAGGGAAAATCAAGGACAAGAGGCTGAAAACATTAAGGAAAAGGAGAAAGTTCTAAGGATAAACTAAAAAGAAGCAGCAAAGGAGAATAAAAGCCCAGTTTTTAAAATGGATATGACCAAGGAAAACAAAAGAAGTTTGAGAAACATATTTACTTTCAATCCTGAAATCAAGGAAAACCAGTAATTGTTTTAAAATAAATAAACAAATAAATCTTTAAATTGGTAAGAAATATTCAGTTAATTTTCATTAAGGAAAATAATAGAAACCCAAAACAGAAATATACAAAGCACTGATTTTTTTAATGTAACATTTCTGAGTCTCAGTGACAGATGAGAAAAGAAGCCACACTAAACCTTTGTCCACTCGATGGCACCTAAGAACAACATCAATATTTCAATAATTCTTGATTGTCAAATTAACATTTAATCCTAATGAAATTTTAATATGGCTCACTCAAACACAAACTAGTAATGCATTAGAATATCAGCTTCAGAAAGAAATATTAAAACAGAATTCATCTTACCAAGGGTATTGTTTTTATTTATACTAAATGAACATATTGAGCCAGGATTATCATGTTTTGACTGCATTGTGAAAGTAGTGGGATAGAAGGCACCTAATTCTGGTGCTATAAAGAGTCTACATTTGCATGAAGTGTTCAGTGTTTTAGGACCAGTTCTACCACTAATTATCTCCTTAACCTTGCACAGATAATTTTCTGTTTTGGAAAGATGATATGTAATTACCCCTTCTCAAAAAAATGCTGTAATGGATTTTTAATTTCAACAATAGATTTTTGGAATGAACTTGGTGCACTTAAAAATATTTATTTTTATACTAGATGTTCATATTTTATTTTAATCAAAACATCTGTATTTGGATTTTAATACAGTTATACCAGTGAAAAAAAGTAAAATTAAATATGCTCCTTTTATTTATCTCACATATCAATGTCTTCTGTTGTTGTTAGGTGCCTTTAGGTCAGGTCTGACTCAGTGACCCCATAGGGTTTTCAATGGCTGATTGTTTAGGGATTGCTTCAGGAGAGGACTGCCATGTCCTTCTCCCATTTATGCATGGCAGCGGATGGAACTCAGGGCCTCAGAGAGTGCAGAGCAAACCTACCAATAGAGCTAAACTCCAGATGAACGCACAGGACAGCATCTAATAACAATTGTCTTGGCTCCTAAATAAACTGTAAAAACATAAACATCTTTTATGCCTGATTTATCTTGTCTTTATTATTTTATTAGTCAGATAAAAGCAGGCTATTTTAAAAAATTAATATTCGCCGGATAGACAAGTTCTTCTTCAACCCTGATTCCTGTTTAAGGTATTAGAAATCAAATAAAAGAAATGATAATAAATATGAATTGTGTCTTGTGATTATCATCATGTCTTAATTTACTATCTCCAAATTTTCTTTTTATGTTAACAGTTATGTACAGAAGCCAAAGGAATGAAGTTAAAAGAAAGAAGAAAAAAGATATTCATGAGATATGCCATTAATTTTGATCCGTCTTCCTATTTCTCTTTAATGATTTGCCCTTTCATCATATTTCTAGTCTCTAAACTTGGCAACGGCCATATTGGCCAGCAAAGGATGTGCTTGTGTGCCAATATGCCTCCTTATGCCATCTGCAGATATCATCTGTCATGCAGTTCACAGAAGGGTTTAAAAGGGGAAAGAGCTAAATAGAAATTACCATTTACACCAATTATATTCTTTCTGAGTAATATTAGCATTATCTCTATTAGAGTCCTTAATATCACAAGGCTATTTCAACCTTTTCTTTTCTAAATTCACATAAAATCAAAACTATGCTTTATAATCAGCTAAATGAATTTTAAGCCTTTTATATATGAATTTGTTATGAAAGCTATAGTTATATAATAGCACGTTCAAAGAAATCCTTAAAAAATTCTGCCCAATTTGACATTATTTAGACAGTTTTCTATTCTCCTTCTAGTTAACAACTTCTGAGAAGCCCAGGTTTTCAATTTCTGAGCATGTTTAATTGACCACTATGGTTGTCATGCCAACCACCACAGAGAATTCTGAGCTTACATGGAGCATTCCAATATAGTGACCCAATTACTATCTGTCAACAAATTCAGCAGCAAAATAAAAGAGACTAACACATTAATGAGATTTCCTGAGACTGAACTATAGAGATACTTGCAACAAGATTGCCACAAATTTTGTAAATAATCTGAATGTTATCAGTATCACAAGTATGATCTTTTTAATCCTTTCCTTTGGTTATTGTATTTATATATTTATTTTCTACCAAAAAGGACTGAAATCAATATATTTTACTTTCTTTTTCACAACAAAAGCAAATGCCACTGGGGACAAATATGGTGTATGGATACTACATTCTCCAATTTGGAAATAACTGAATCTCAAAATTCTAATTCCATATTGTTGTTGTCGGTGGTGGTGTTAGGTGCCGTTGAGTCAGTATCCGACTCATAGCGACCCTCTGTACAACAGGGGAAACACTATTGTCAATGCTTCTCTGCTGTTCATAGGGTTTTCAATGGCAGATTGATTTTTGGGAGGGGGTTGCCAGGTCCTTCTCCCAAGCCTACAGCTTCTGGTTTTCCCAGGCGGTCTCCCATCCAGGCCCGACCCTGCTTAGCTTCCGAGATCTGACGGGATTGGATGCCACAGGGCTACAGCTGCAGGCTAATTCCATATTATAAAATAAAAATATCTGAAGGCATGTGTTAAATTACATAATCTTGTTAGGTATTATTTAAGATGGCCTTCATGTCAAAAGCAAAAGCAACACATGCTATAGATTGGAGGACTTTGTAAGAGGATGAAATCATCTATTCATTGCATTAAAAATATGTTTCTTCTTTTAAGAGAAAAGAGAAGTTAGCATAAATGCTACCACTGGGTTGAAAGAAATATTTAAAAAATATACATATAGTTTAAAATGTATATACACACATGTATGTATACATTCATATATATATATATATCTTATAAAATATTTTATTTTCATTTGGCTGTTTCTTTATTATATATTTATAATAATAAGCTTTTGTGGAACTGTGTGTGTGTGTGTGTGTGTGAGAGAGAGAGAGAGAGAGAGAGAGAGAAAGAGAGAGAGAAGTGGGGGAGAAAATATAAATCTTCTGGATAATCTTCCATCTGTTTTTTTTTTTTTGACTTGAGATTCCATTGTTTAATATAACCATTCAGTATGTAGGCTCTGTCAAGTAACAGAACATTAATACTCAAATAATTTTATTTTGTTAATAAGGTCAGATTGTAAGTATTCTAACTTTATTTAAAAAGAGATAAGTAAAATATGAAATAAATAGAAAAGATACTATAGTTCAAGTAAGATAACAAGAATGTGGTAATATTATTACATTATTATTGAAACCATTGGGTTTAAAGGACATATCTAAAATTAATATAAGTATAGATATGCTCTAGTGCAACTCCTTAACATCACACATAGGAAAATTAAGGTCATGGAGGTTAAGTAACTTGCCATATGTTACCTAGTCAACTGTTAGCCATAGAGTATGGAGCAAGCTTCACATGAGTTTGTAAAGACTTTTGGATATGCTATTATAGATGTATCAGAGAAAAGATTTAAGTTTCTCCTGCCTGATAGAGATTACTCACAGAATGATTATATTAAAATGGAAACACTAGTCAACAGTATACAGAAGTGCTTAGCACAAAATAGAAACACTCATGTTTTATTTAAATATTCACACACAAGGACATACATTCACATGTACACACACACACATATGTCTACAAGAACAGTACATTACTTTCCAAATACTTGGTGGTTTTTACTTTTTTCTGAAAAATGACCTACTGTCCTCCACACTCTAAGAAACATTTTCATATATTAACATCTTTAGTGGAAGCTCTTTTTTTTGTCAAATCAAACTGATGCCTTGATATTATAGATGATGTTGTTGTTGTTGTTAGGTGCCGTCGAGTCGGTATCTGACTCATAGCGACCCTCATAGGGTTTTCGATGGCTGAGTGCTTCGGGATTGCCTTGGGAGTGGATTGCCAGGCCCTTCTCCCAATTATAGATGATAGTCATATTTAAAAATTAATCATGTAACTGGGAGGTTTCAAAAAACCTTAGTAGTCATCAGAAAAACTGCCATATAAACAAAATAATTTATTAAAGTAGATAATAATGGTTGTTGTTGTTAGGTGTCAGCAAGTCATGTCCAACTCATAGCGACTCTATGTAGAGTAGATCAAAACACCTCCCGATTCTGGGCCAGGTACATGATCTTATTTATGTTTAAGTCCATGGTTGCAGACACTGTGTCAATCCATCTGGTGGAGGGTTTTCATTTTTTTTCGCTAACCTATCACTCTCCCAAACATGATGCCTTTGTCCAGGGACTGTTCTCTCCTGACTACATGTCCGAAATATGTAAGATGCAGTCTAGCCATCCTTGTTTCCAAGGAGCACTCTGGTTGCTCTTCTAGGACAGATCTGTTGGTTCTTTTGGCAGTCCATTGTATATTCAATAGGAGTTTCCAGCACCCTAATTCAAAAGCATCAATTCTTTTCCTGTCTCCCTTGTTCAGTGTCCAGCTTTCACAAACATAATGGTTCAAATAACTAATTGTATTTGTTTTGCTTCCAGTGTGAAATTATTGACTTTGGATAAATAATTTGATCTCATTATAGGAAAGTATTTTAATGTGTTCAATTCCCAGTTAGAATATTAAGTTCATATGTGCAAAACTTAATCTGTTTTACTGGTAGTGGCATACAGTTTTTATTCTTTTTGTTATGCCTTGGATTAAAATTGTCATGTCAATGAAAAGCTAAAATTTATTTGCCTACCTCATGGGAAAAGCTTTAACAAAAGTGTATGGATTTTGTTATCATTATATTGTTTATTGATGTCTGCATTTTTAAAATTTCTATATCATGAAGCATTTCAAACTTGAAATGATATGAAACAATCATAAAATAATATTATGTGTGTACTTACAAATAGTATTTTTGTGGGCATTAAAATAGACTTTCCCTTTAGTTTTGTATTTTATCAAGTTGTCCATGCTGACATATTCTCTAGTAAAGACAAACCCATTATTATAGACTATATTGTGTATTTTTGGTAGAACTGCTCCCACAAAATAATAATAGCTGCCATTCTGAAACATGTTCTAGGGCTACATACAATAGGATAGTCTGTAAGATAATACAGGACTCTGATGATAGACATGTCCTGGATGTCTACCTTTCTCAGGGAAGCATTACAATATGTTATAATATTCAATAGGTTCTCATAAATTCTTCTACACATCAGAAATTACTTTTACTTGACTACCTAATGCTTTGAAGACTGCAAAAATTGCTGTCTCATTGTTTATCATGGTAATAGTTCTTTTCCTAACTTAAACTCACTTCAATTGCTAAAGTTCTTCCAGTCTTTTGTGTGTGTGTGTGTGTGTGTGTGTGTGTGTGTGTGTGTGTGTGTGTGTGTGGTAATAGGGTACTAGGGGCTGAGCCTAGGGTGTCATGCATATTTTTGCAAGCACTCTACCACTGAGCTGCATTCCTTTCATTGTAGTTAGGTACCCTGGGGTCAGTAGTGGACTTCATAGGGTTTTCAGTGGTTGATTGGAGATTGCTTCCAGAGTAGACTGCTACATCCTTTTCCCTTTTTTGCTGTGCTGGGCATTGAACTAAGGCCTCAGAGAGCACAGAACAGCACTCTACTAACTGAGCTAAACCCCACCCCTCTAGCTGCATCCCTAGCCCATTTTTAAATTTTTTGTTTTGAGACAGGACCTAAGTTATACAGGCTGCCTCTCTCTCTCTCTCTCTGGCCTGAAATTGCAATCCTTCTGACTGTCTCCTGAGTAACTGGGATTACAGGCATGAGCCATCATGTCCAGCTTTATTCTAACATTATGGTGCTTAGAAAAAAACACTTAACATTTTTTTTTTAATTTTTGCAGTACCAAGAGGTGAAACCCAGGGCTCCACACATAGTAGACAGTTGCCCTACCACTGAAATCCTCCAGCTCCATTTTTTATTTTTTATTTTCATACAGGGTCTTCCTAAATTTCACAGGCTGCCTCTGGTCTGGAACTCACACTCCTCCTGCCTTGTTGTTGTTGTAAGGTGCCATCAAGTCAGTATCCAACTCATAGCGTCCCTAATAGGGTTTTAAATGACAGACTGTTTCGGCATTGCCTTGGGAGTGGATTGCCAGGCCCTTCTCCCATTTTTGTGGTGCTGGGAATTAACATGGGACCTCAGAGACTGCAGCGCAGGGCTCCACCAACTGAGCTAACTCCCAACCCTCCTCCTGCCTTAGCCCCAGCAAATTGCTGGGATTACAGGTGTGCACCATGGTACCTGGCTGAAAATACTTTTTGAAAATAGTGTAAACTTAGATCCTATTAGTTCACAATTTTCAAATATTTACCTAATTAGTCATTTGTCTTTAAGTTTGTTTTAATCTATAACCTTGTTTAATTTGGGTTATCTTGATTTTGGCACATGTTTGGAAACTATTTACTTCTGCAGTAAGAGAGAATATCTGGCACTAGATTTCCAAGGCCTCACACCCAGCTTCTCTACTTACT
This sequence comes from Pedetes capensis, assembly GCA_007922755.1. Taxonomy (NCBI): domain Eukaryota; kingdom Metazoa; phylum Chordata; class Mammalia; order Rodentia; family Pedetidae; genus Pedetes; species Pedetes capensis. The sequence goes on along the minus strand of VMDO01013597.1, from coordinate 12,921 downwards.
AGTGGAGTAACCTTGGGAAAATTATTAAAATCTGCTGTGCCTTTACCTATAAAATGAGAATCATAAAGTAAATTATTAATAAAATTGTTACTGGAGTCTGAAGTTTAGCTCAGTTGGTAGAGTGATGTTCCACACATTCTGGGGACTGGATTCGATGCTTAGCACCACAAAAACGGGAGAAGAATATGACAGTCCACTCCTAACAACAACAGCAACAGGGATTACATAGATTAATAAATGTAAAGTACTTGAAATCGTGCCTAGAAAATGTTGTTGTTGTTGTTGTTAGGTGCCATCGAGTCGAATCCGACTCATAGCAACCCTATGTACAGCAGATCAAAACACTTGCCGATTCTGTACCAGGCAAACAATCTTATGTTTAAGCCCATCATTGCAGACACTGTGTCAATCCATCTGGTGGAGGGTTTTCTTCTTTTGCATTGACCTGCCACTCTCCCAAACATGATGTCTTTCTCTAGGGATTGATCTCTCCTGACTACATGTCCGAAATATGTAAGACGCAGTCTGGCCATTCTTACTTCCAAGGAGCACTCTAGTTGCACTTCTCCTAGGACAGATCTGTTGGTTCTTTGGCAGTCCATGGTATATTCAATAGTTGTTTCCAGCACCATAATTCAAAAGCATCTATTCTTTTCCTGTATCCTTTGTTCAATGTCCAGCTTTCACAACCATATGATGCAACTGAAAATACCATGGCATGAGTCAGACGAACCTTCATCTTCAATGTGACATCTTTGCTTTTCAATACTCTAAAGAGATCTTTTGCCACAGCTTTTCCTAGAGCAATGTGTCTCTTGATTTCTTTACTGCTGCTTCCATGGGTGTTGATTATAGAGCTAAGCAAAGGAAAATCTTGGACCTCAATCTTTCCTCCATTTATTATGAAGTTGCGTGCTGACCCAGTCATAAGGATTTTTGTTTTGTTGATGTTTAGTCTTAACCCATATTGAAGGCTATGATCTTTGATCTTCATCAGTAAATGTTTTAAATCCTCTTCACTTTCAGCAAGCAGAGTTGTGTCATCTGCATAACGCAGGTTGCTAATGAGTCTTCCCCCAATCCTGATGCCATGTTCTTCCTCATAAAGGCCAGCTTCTCAGATTATTTGCTCAGCATATACATTGAATAGATAGGGTGAAAGTATACAGCCCTGATGCACACCTTTCTTAACTTTAAACCATTCAGTATTTGCTTGTTCTATTCGAACAACTGCCTCCTGGTTTACATACAGATTCCTCATGAGCACAATTAGGAGTTCTGGTATTCCCATTCTCCGAAGTGTTATACATAATTTGTTATGATCCACACAATCAAATGTTTTTGTGTAGTCAATAAAACATAGATAGACATCTTTCTGATATTCTCTGCTTTCAGCTAATATCCACCTGACATCAGCAATGATGTCCCTGGTTCCCCACCCTCTTCTGAATCCCGCTTGATTTTCTGGTATTTTCCTGTCTATATACTGCTGCAGTCACTTCTGAATGATCTTTAGTACAATTTTCCTTGTGTGTGATATTAATGATATTGTTAAATAGTTTGCACATTCAGTTGGATCCCCTTTTTTGGGAATAGGCACAAATATGGATCTCTTCCAATCACTTGGCCAAGTAGCTGTTTTCCAAATTGGCATAAACATGTTAACACCTCCAGTGCTGCATCTGTTTGTTGAAACATCTTTATTAGCATCCCATCAATTTTTGGAGCCTTGTGTTTCTCTAGTTCTTTCGAGGCAGCTTCCACTTGGTCCTTCAATACCATTGGTTCCTCTTCATATGCAACCTCCTGAAATGGTTCATCATCTACCAATTATTTTTTATATAATGACTCTGTGTATTGCTTCCATCTTCTTTTGATGTTTCCTGCATTGTTTAATATTTTCCGTGTAGAATCGTTGACTATTGCCATTCAAGGCTTGAATTTTTTTTTCACTTCCCTAAGCTTGAGAAACACAGAGTGTGTTCTTCCCTTTTGGTTTTCTGACTCCAGCTCTTTGCACATGTCATTATAATATTTGCTTTTGTATTATCTTAATAAATGTTAAATATTATAATTTGTATCAGATTTGTGTAAAACTTTAATAGAAACCAAAATGAAGCACTTATCTTGTTCATAGCACTTTTCTAGTACTTCTACAGCTCACTTTCCTATAAGATATGGTGCAGTTAGACACAACAAATGAATAATTTATTCACTCAATATTTAAAGAATATGAATTATTATACCACTATTTTCCAGAACTTTTAATTCAAAATTAATAATTCTTAGACCTTATTCTCAAAGGACATTCGAGCCTACAAATAAAAACAGTAAGTGTAATTGATGACTCGATGAACTGAGTGATATTATAGAAATATACTGGAACCTAAAGAACTTCATAGATTACATTGACTGTGAGAGTCTAGGAAATCTTCCCTGATGAGACCCTGGTTAAATCCTGGCTTGAATGATGAATGTGATTGGCAGATAACAAAGAGAACAGAGAAAGAAATTAGACTAGGCCATGACCCATTAAATGAGAGCATGCCTTGAGGAGAGCATATTTCTGTACTGTGTGAATTATGAGATTAGAAAATAGAACTAGAGATTTTGCTCAGTAACACATTGTATAGGGATAGATATGCTTCAATTAAGATAATGGATATAATCTTACAGGTAATGAAAACAACGGAAGCCTTTTTCATTGGTATTTTTTCTATTTGTGGTATGAACCAAGGGTCACAGACAAGTTAGCTAGTGTTCTACCATAGAGCTACACTCTCAGCCCTAATGGAAGCTTTAAGCAACAGAATTCATGAATATATTTAGTTTCAGAGGGAACCCTCTAATTAAATGAAAAAGAATTGGATAAAAAACATGATGGAAACAATTGCAATACCCTAAGGAAAGAATCCCCCACACGTCTGAGAGTGCCGCACTATGGGGGCTTGTGTGTTGTGATGAGGCTGAGAGCTCTGCCACTGTAATCGCAGACATGAGCAAGGTTACCCATGGTGGACAGGTTTTCAGCTGAGCTTCGAGACTAAGACAGACTAGGGAGTAGGACCTGCCAAGCCACTCCCAAAATAACTAGCCATTAAAAACCCTATGGATAGCAAAGAGACACTGTCAGATATAGTGATGGAAAATGAGGCCCCCAGGTTGGAAGGCACACAAAACACTACTGAGGAAGAGTTGCCTCCTCCAAGTAGAGTCTACTGTGATGACGGAAATGGAGTAAAGCCCCAGGGTGCTCAACTTGCTGATGTGGCACAACTCAAAATGAGGAGAAACAACTGTAAACATCCATTAATAATTGGAACATGGAATGTACGTACTATGAATCTAGGCAAATTAGAAATTGTTAAAAGAGAAGTGGAGTGCATAAACATTATCATTCTAGGCATCAGTGAGCTACAATGGACCGGCATAGGCCATTCTGAGTCAGAGAATCATATGGTCTACTATGCTGGGAATGATAAACTAAAGAGAAATGGGGTTGCATTCATCATCAAAAAAGACATTTCAAGATCTGTCATGAAATACAATGTTGTCAGTAACACAATAATGTCCATACGCCTACAAGGAAGGCCAGTTAATATGACTATTATTCAAATTGATGCACCCACCACTAAGGCCACAAATGAAGAAAGGGAAGGCTTCTATCAGCTTCTGCAATCTGAAATAGATCAAACATGCAGTCAAGACATACTGATAACCACTGGTGACTGGAACAAAAAGGTTGGAAACAAAGAAGAAGGCTCAGTAGTTGGAAAATATGGTCTTGGTGATAGAAACAAAGCTGGAGATCGCATGATAGAATTTTGTCAGACCAATGACCTTTTCATTGCAAATACATTTTTCAACATCATAAATGGAGACTATACACATGGACTTCACCAGATGGAACATGTTGTTGTTGTTGTTGTTAGGTGCCGTTGAGTCGGTATGCGACTCATAGCAACCCGCATATGGTTTTCAATGGCTGAGTGCTTCGGGATTGCCTTGGGAGTGGAATGCCAGGCCCTATTCCCATTTTTGCGGTGCTGGAAATTGAACTCAGGACCTCAGAGACTGCAGTGCAGCACTCTACCCATTGAGCTAAATCCCAGCCCCAAGATGGAACATACAGGAATCAAATTGACTACATATGTGGAAAGAGCCGATGGAAAAGCTCTGTAAAAAATGTCAAAACAGGACCAGGTGCTGACTGTGGATCAGACCATCAACTTCTCATATGCAAGTTCAAACTGAAGCTGAAGAAAATTAGAACAAGTATATGAGAGCCACAGTATGACCTTGAGTATATCCCACCTGAGTTCAGAGACCACCTCAAAAATAGGTTTAATGCATTAGACACAAATGATAGGAGACCAGAAGTGTTGTGGCATGACATAAAAGATATCATTCAAGAAGGAAACAAAAAGTTCTTAAACAGACAAGAAAAAAAGAAAAGACCAAATTACATGTCAAAAGAGACACTGGACTTTGCCCTCGAACATCCAGCAGCTAAAGCAAAAGACATGATGAAGTTAAGGAACTAAACAGAAGATTTCAGAAGGTAGCTCAAGAAGACAAAAACAAATATTATAATGACATGTGCAAGGAGCTGGAGGCAGAAAACCAAAAGGGAAGAACACGCTCTGTGTTTCTCAAGCTTAAGGAAGTGAAGAAAAAATTCAAGCCTCGAGTGGCAGTAGTGAAAGATTCTTCAGGGAAAATATTAAATGATGCAGGAAACATCAAAAGAAGATGGGAAGAATACACAGAGTCATTATACAAGAAATAATTGGTAGATGACCAATCATTCCAAGAGGTTGCTTATGAAGAGGAACCAATGGTGTTGAAGGACGAAGTGGAAGCTGCCTTGAAAGAACTGGCGAAACACAAGGCTCCAGGAATTGATGGGATGCCAATAGAGATGTTTCAACAAACAGATGCAGCACTGGAGGCGTTAACATGCTTATGCCAATAGGTTTGGAAAACAGCTACTTGGCCAACTGACTGGAAGAGATCCATATTTGTGCCTATTCCCAAGAAAGGGAATCCAACTGAATGTGCAAACTATCGGACAATATCATTAATATAACCTACCAGCAAAATTGTACTAAAGATCATTCAGAAGTGACTGCAGCAGTATATAGACAGGGAATTACCGGAAAATCAAGTGGGATTCAGAAGAGGGCAGGGAACCAGGGACATCATTGCTGATGTCAGGTGGATATTAGCTGAAAGCAGAGAATATCAGAATGATGTCTATCTATGTTTTATTGACTATGCAAAAACATTTGATTGTGTGGATCATAACAAATTATGGATAACACTTCGAAAAATGGGAATACCAGAACACCTAATTGTGCTCATGAGAAATCTGTACATGAGCCAGGAGGCAGTTGTTTGAATAGAACAAGGAAACACTGAGTGGTTTAAAGTTGAGAAAGGTGTGCGTCAGGGCTGTATACTTTCACCCTATCTCTTCAATTTATACAGCGAGCAAATAATCCGAGAAGCTGGACTTTATGATGAAGAACATGGCATCAAGACTGGAGGAGGACTCATTAACAACCTGCGTTATGCAGATGACACAATTCTGCTTGTTGAAAGTGAAGAGGATTTAAAACATTTACTGACGAAGATCAAATATCATAGCCTTCAATATGGGTTATGATTAAACATCAACATAACAAAAATCCTTTTGACTGGGTCAGCACACAACTTCACAATAAATGGAGAAAAGATTGAGGTTGTCCAAGATTTTGCTTTGCTTGGCTCTATAATCAACACCCATGGAAGCAGCAGTCAAGAAATCAAAAGACGCATTGCTCTAGGAAAAGCTGTGGCAAAAGATCTCTACGTATTTCAGTACTCTAAGTGTTGAAACGCAAAGATGTCACATTGAAGATCAAGATGAGTCTGACTCATGCCATTGGTATTTTCAGTGGCATCATATGGTTGTGAAAGCTGGACATTGAACAAGAGACAGAAAAAGAATTGATGCTTTTGAATTGTAGTGCTGGAGACATCTATTGAGTATACCATGGACTGCCAAAAGAACCAAGAAATCTGTCCTAGAAGAAGTGCAACCAGAGTGCTCCTTGGAAGCAAGAATGGCCAGACTGCGTCTGACATATTTCGAACACGTAGTCAGGAGAGATCAATCCCTGGAGAAGGACATCATGTTTGGGAGAGTGGCAGGTCAACACAAAAGAGGAAAACCCTCCACCAGATGGATTGACACAGTGACTGCAACAATGGGCTTAAACATAAATAAGATTGTTTGCCTGGCACAGAATCGGCAAGTGTTTCAATCAGCTGTACATAGGGTCACTATGAGTCGGACTTGACTCGACGGCACCTAACAACAACAACAACAAGGCAAGAGTTGATTAAGAGTCTTAGCAACTGACTAGATGAAGGTGAGGAGCCATAATTAGGAGACACTTCAGAGATAAAAGCATTTTATGACCAGTTAGATGTAGATCAAGTATGAAAGGCATTAATGATAACCCATATGCTTCTAGTTTGGGATGTTGTTGTTGTTGTTGTTGTTGTTAGGTGCTGTCGAGTCGGTATCCAACTCATAGTGACCCTCATAGGGTTTCAATGGCTGTTTTGTGATTGCCTTGGGAGTGGATTCCCAGGTCCTTTTTCCATTTTTTCGTGCTAAGAATTGAACTCAAGACCTCAGAGACTGCAGCACATTGCTCTACCAACTGAGCTAAATCCCAGCCCACCTAGCTTGGGATACAACCTACATAAATAGTTAAAGAAATGATGGGAGTCAACAACAAAGGATGTATAGTAGATTCAGCAGTCAATTGATAAGTTCCCTTTGGGGCATGTTGCATTTGAGGTACATATAGGGCCGCTATGAGTTGGACCTGACTTGACAGCACCTAACCACCACCACAATGGATATCTTTGGTAGACAGCCTCTTCAGTGGCACTCAGTTGTGTCTGCTTACTAGCATGCATGCCCTCCTGAAATTTCTTCCACTTGAGTAAGTGCTGTATTTGTTGACTTGCTTGTAAAAGAAGAGAATATGGCAGAAGTGATGGAATGTTGCTTCCAAAATTACATTACAAAAGCACTGTGATTTCCATTTTGTGTTCTTCCTCCTAATATCTCCTACATCCATTGTTCTGAAGAAGCCACCTACCATGTCACTGGGCAGCCCTGCCCAGAAATGCATGTGGTGAGGGACCAAGTCTGCCAACAAGGCATCATGTTATTTGGCCTTCAAGCAGATTCTCTCCCCAGCCTTCAGGTAAGACTGTGGTCATGCCCACCAACAGCTTGGCTGTAATCCTATCACTTGCTCACATATCACTCTGTTTTCCTCAAGCTTCACTGTAGAAATATTATATATTTATTTATTTATGCATGGATATATTTTAGATGTAGTCTATTTCTGCTTCATCAAAAGCTTTACTATTGAATCTGTTTGGTTCAATCACACCTAGAAGAGTGGCTAGGACATAATCATTCTAAAAGAATTACCTATATGCTTCATCCATAAGATTTAATATTTGTGCTACTTGTAATAACAAAAATATTACAGTGGATTTGAAATGGGTTTTTAACATGAACTGGGAGGCAACAAACTCGGTGAATAAACAATATAATTTAACAGATTAATAAAATATTTTTCAATCATCCTCAATTTACTAAGTAGGGCATTAGATGAGTTATAAATATTATCTCATTTAATAATTAAACAATTCCAACATAGAGATTTTATTTTTCTTATTTTATGCATGAAGAAATTAAGTCTCTTCATTAGAAGTTACTTGCTCCAAAACATGACTAACATATGGCAGAATTAGGGTTCAAATCCATGTGGAAATGCTTCTGATTATTTCTACTATTTTTCTGACAGCACCTAACAACAGTCTCTTCCCTCCAGTGGTTAAGAGTTTTTTATTATGAATAAGTAAAAGCTAAAATACAAACCGAGCTGGGATTTAGCTCAGTTGGTAGAGCACTGCTCTGCAGTCTGTGAGGTCCTAAGTTCAATTCCCAGCACCGCAAAATGAGAGAAGGACATGGTATCCCATTCCCAAGGCAATCCCGAAACAGTCAGCTATTGAAAACTCTATGAGGGTCTCCATGAGCCAGACTCGACTCGATGGCACCTAACAACAACAACAACAAAATACAAACCATTCACCCCAATCTGTTGAATTAGGTTGTTTAACCCCTATCATAATTTATTATAATTTATAAACTCCTATCATAAATTATGAATTATTTTTACATCTGGGGACTCTGGAAGAAGTGCTGAACTACAGTTCCTAGCATGCGCAGGGGCAGGACATAGTCTTTAGGCTCCTTCAATAATGAAAGCTATTTGCTTATTTGTTCTGGAACTAATGAACATGTAATAAATTCCCATGCATATTTCCTTCCCCCAGAGTATACTGAACATACTTTGAAAGTTGTTCTGATTCAATACAATAATTTTAAGAATTCCTACAAAGTCTTGTACTGTGTTTTGTGTATTTTATTCCTATGCCATTCATTTTCCTTAGTGAGATCTCAATTCTCTTAGATTACAAAGTTTTCTCTTCCCTAGAAAACGTAGCTAACTTGACATCACAATCCATACCAGAGTGTGAAAAACTAGTGACTATTTTGTTACTTTTGGATAACATACATACATTTTAACAAGATCATGCCAGAAACTAAATATTAAAACTATAACACTTGATAATAAGTAGGATCCTAATAGTTATACCTTTTATTTTCAGTTTTTCAATTCTGCTTGTGAATAAGGGATATTATATGATATTATTCAATCATAATGCATCTGAACAAATTCAACTATATTCAAAGTTGGCCTTTATTGGATTTTTCCTGATCTCTGACATAAAATTTTATTATTAATGATGTTTGTTAGCTAGCTGGTAGGACTGAAAATGTTATTAAGACCAGTAGCAGTTCATGACATTCACAGTTGGGATGTGGTATCAATAGTTATATCCCTCCCCAAATAATTCAGCTTCCATGTACACTGAAAACATGCATTAGCATTTTCAATAATTTTTTTTCACAGAGCATTGTGGTGCACACTTGTAATTTTAGTACTCAGGAGGCTTAGGCAAGAGGATTGCCACAATGTCAAGGTCAGCCTGGGCTACAAAGTAAATTTCAGGACAACCAGGGCTACACAAAGAGATTTTGTCTCAATAATAATAATAATAATAATAATAATAATAATAATAATGTTAAGTTTCCTATCTTGATTAACTTTTGTGATAATTCCATGACTCTATTTTTCCTCTAAATAATCCAGATTGAAGTTTGTAAATCATTTAATGTTTCACAGTAATTTTTGAAGTAATTGAGAATTTATGTACACGATCATAGGCCTCAAAATCCTTTTAATTCTTCAAAGCAATTTTTTAGATATTCTCCAGAGCACACTTAAAATTATCATTTTAAATTATTTTGATCTTTGACTATGTATTCTCCTAGCTTTGAACTTCAAATCTGTAACATCTTTATCTTGAAAATATAAATTATTAATAATAGTTGGGAAATTCACCAAGAATGTTAAACTGTGGCAATAATCTACTAGATCACTGGTTTTCTAAGGGTGATCCCTGATTAGCACTGCAGTCTCACCTGAGAAAATGTTAGAAATGCAGAGTCTTGAGCCCCATCCCATACCTACTGAATCAGAAACTCAAGGGGAGTGGAAGAAAGGCAGCAATCTAGCTTCTAACACTCCAAAATAGGTAATGCTAGAGCAGACTCATATCTGACAGTGTTTCTTTGCTATTCATAGGGTTCTCATTGGCTAGTTGTTTCGGGAGTGGTTCACCGGTGCCTCCTCCCTAGTCTGTCTTAGTCTGGAAGTTCAGCTGAAAACCTGTCCACCATGGGTAACCTTGCTCAAATATGAGGTACCAGTGGCATAGCTTTCAGCCTCATAGCAACACACAAGCCCCCACAGTGTGGCAAACTGACAGACATAAATAAGATCATTTGCCTGGCACAGAATCGGCAAGTGGTTCGATCTGCTGTACATAGGGTCACTATGAGTTGGACATGACTCTATGGCACCTAACAACAACAACAACAGAGCAGACTATGATACCTACACCATTTGACTATGGTGGTGCTACATTTGTGGAATTTATAAGGATAAATAAATGCCAAAGTCACACGCATAATGTCTATTTCAAAGTATAGTTAATGAGCCAGCAGCTGTGATGACGCATGCCTGTACTCCCAGTGACTTGGGAGAAGCACACAGGAGGATCGCAAGTTCAATACCAGAGGCAGCTTGCACAACTTACAGAGATCCTGACTCAAAAAATAAAATGGGGGCTGAGGGTGCTGCTCAGTGGTAGAGAACTTACTTAGTATGCTGGAGGTCCTTATTCAACTCCTCAGTACTACATTAAAAAGAACTCTAGTTAACAATCATATTATCCTCTTATAAATTATTCACTTCTAACAATTTAAGGTAAAATTCCTACCTTTCCTGTCACAAAGACTGTGGTTATATTGTTTAATAAATTTTAAGACATCTTACTTATGCTTAATATGATCTTAAACTCAAATGTCCTAATATTCAATGCACCTATTTAAGGCTAAAAAGATTCTGTTTTGACATTTGAAAACACCTATTCAAGGCAGGCAAACATCTCCTTTGCAGTATTGCCTTACTTAACAAGATATAAAAACTATGTTATGGAATGACAAAAACCTAAGAAATACAGCTTGGATTCAATAATGAACAAGGTGGCAAATTTTCACTAACTTCCTAACATATTTACTAAAAATCACCCCACTTAAAATATTCAAAAACTTTAATTTATATAAGATATGCCAAAATCTGTATTTAAGAAATAGATTGCATTACTTAACCATATATATGTGGGTCTATTTTAGGTAATATGAATGACATCTGAATTTCACTAAAAATTATCCAATCTCAGGGCCAATTAATATTTGGTAGTGGAATGGAAGGCAACAACTCTTGATAATCACAGACTAGTCAGGTTTGAATTTTGCAACCCTCCTCAACTGTGCCCTCTCTATTAATCTCTGCAACTTGAGTCAGTTCTTTCTCAGTGCAAATGTAGTACACAGCTGAAATGTAAAGGTTTTTTTTTTCTTTGTGGCCTATTTTCTCTTCAAAATACCATGGATTTCCTCACGAGAGCAATTTTGACAAGGGAAATATAAAATGCATTTTTTTACACTGTGCAAAAATAGGTATTCAGTTTTTGTCCAGCATGTCCTCCACTGCATTTCACATAAAAAAAACAAAATGAAGGCAGTTGGAAATCTTTGCCATAGGCTAGAGATGAGCAAAGAGTTCAAAGATTTCAGTGGCCTGATACATAGTGATTAAAATACAGAAGACTAATGACTCCCCCTTTCTCCTATTTTCATTTTGAAAAATGAGAGAGAACATTGTTTTTCCCCAAAGGTACACTTGAAACTACCCTACCAGTCTTGTTTCCTTGCTCCTGGATATCATAGACAGCACTCACAATTCTCTCTTTGCTCACCTGCCCTAGGGGCTCTGGTCAGCTCTCTTACAAGACAGACTCTTACAGGCATCAACTCTCTAACACACACACACACACACACACACACACACACACACACCACTACACACACATATATGTATAATTTTCTTTTTGGGAATAAAAAGAAATTCTTTAATTTTTGACTCTGAATGACTTTCATTTGAGGCAAAGCATTCAATGATCTTTTCCAAAACAACAGACACTCTGAACTGATAATCCTTCATGTTCTCCTCTCATCCTAAGAACTGTTAGAAATGAAAGAGATCTAAGGATCAATTGAAGAATCAAGAATCAGAAAGAGCCTTGTAAACTTATCATTGTTGTTGTTAGATGCCTGTTGAGTCATGTTTGACTCATAGTGACCCTCATAGGGTTTTTGATGGCTGATTATTCTGAGATTGTTTCATGAGTGGGCTACCACATCCCTCTCCCATTTTTGCAGTGCTGGGGATCAAACCCAGAGCCTCAGAGAATGCAGAGCAGCACTCTACCAACGGAGCCAAACCCAAGACCAATATCCATGCATATTTGTTATTGTTGTTCAATGCCTTTGAGTCAGGTCCAACTATACCAACCCTCATAGGGTTTTCAATGGCTGATTGTTTTGAGATTGTTTCAGGAGTGGATTGTCAGGTTCTTCTCCCATTTATGAGGTGCTGAGGATAGAACCCAGATCCTCAGGGACTGTGGAGCAGCACTCTACCACCTGAGCTAAACCCCAGCCCAAACTTATCACAGAGGATTCGTGACAGAATGACATTCTCAGCTCATGGAAATGAGATCCCATTGAGTCATACAACATATATGAAAAATGACTTTTGAAGTACCATTCCAGCCAAGGGAAAACAAAGTAGACCTTCTCTAGATTAAAAGGATATTCTGTCTACCTCAAGACAGGCAGGGTAAGTTGGTAGAGCACTGCTCTGTACTTTATGAGGACATGGGTTTGATTTTTAGCACCACAAAAATGAAAGAAAGATGTGGCAGTCCACTCCTGAAAACAATCCTGAAACAATCAGCCATTGAAAACTCTATGAGAGTCACCATGAGTTGAACTCCATAGCACCTAACAACAACAACAACAGATTTATATGCCTCCAAAATTCCAAACTCATGTAACCTAAGAAATGAGAGTAAGGTTAGCTTTTTTGTGAAACATGAATGCATCAATAAAAGCAATGGAGTACATGTTCGGCTGGTAGTATAAGAGCTAAGAACTCAACTACCAAGGAGGAAGTTGCTACACTAATACCAGAGTTAGCAGAGTACTACCAAGTTTCCTTCGGTTAGTTGTATAACCATTCTTGGCAGTGTTGGATAGCTATCTCAGATACTTCTTTTAGAAGCCTTTTTCTTTAAGGATATATCCTA
>VMDO01013596.1:0-57622 GCA_007922755.1 Pedetes capensis | reverse complement strand
CTGCCAGCCAGTAGGAGCAGGGCTTGCTTTATGTGCTGTGCAGGGTAAGGGTGAGGGTAGCAATGAAGGGGCTGTTGCACTGAATCTGGGAAATTCTTTTAATCTGTCCCTTCAGCACAATTTGCTCTTAAACACTAATTTTTTAGTCTTTCTATGATAACTATCACCTGACAACCATGTTTACATTCACTCCCTCTTGCAATGCCCATATTTTCAGTCCAAAAGGACCACTTATAAATTCCATGGTATTGTAATTTCTAAGCAACAGTAGGCTTTCTGACACTTTGACCACTACATATTTCAATTCTTCAAAAGACAGATTTCACTTCATAGTTTGTTATACAGTTACAGAATTATAATTAGCCTCTCTGGATTCATAAAGTGTCATAATATGTATCTAAGCATTATTAAATGTTACCCATTACATAATATCATCTAAATTTCAAATTCTAGTTCCCACTTCACAGGTAGATAAATCATCACAAAGAAAACTGATCTGCCCAGGGCCAGTTAGGAATAGAACTTATCTCTTAGCTCCTAATGGAGTGGTTCATTCGCTAAATTACACAGCATCTTCAGCCCCAGAGAATATAATCCTGGAACTATGTATAAGCAAAATAGAACCCAAAATTGCATTCTCATCAGGGAAATTAATTGGATAATTTATCAAGTGTGAAAATAACATTAGAATATTCTGCACAATTGACCACAGACTTTCAAATAAACCTATTATATTAAAAAAAAACCCTTCAGGAAAAATAAATAAGATTAAAATTCAGTATAACATTCACACAAAACTTAAAAATTAGCTTAAAGGGACAGATACAATTCCAGTTACAACACAAGTATCATAAGTTTCCACAAAGAATTTAAGTCAACTCAATTAAAGTTGTTCAATTATTTTAGAACTGAGAATTTCTAAGAGAAACCAAATTTGAAATCTCATAAAAATAGCACAAAATGCCAGGCATGGTGGTGCATGCCTGTAATCCCAGCAACCTGGGAGGCAGAGGCAGGAGGATCCCAAGTTTTAGACCAGAGGAAGTTTGCATAATTTAGCGAGACCCCGTCTCAAAAAGTAAAAAAATTGGCTGGGGGTGCAGCTCAGTAGTACAGTACTTGCAAAGCATGCAAACGCAAGGCCCTGGGTTCAACTCCCAATGTCACCAAAAAAACAAAAGACAAAATAACAAATGCTGGCAAACTGGGGGAAAAGGAACCCTTATACATTGCTGGTGGTACTGTAAACTGGTACAGCCATTGGTTTCAGAAAACTAAAAATAGAACTACCATATGATCCAGCTGTATCACTCTTGGGCATATACCCAAAGGAATGCAAGTCATCATACCTGCACTTACATGCTCATTAAAGTACTGTTCACAACAGCAAAGATAACAGAATTAGCCCAGATATCCATTAACAGATGAATGGATTAAAAATGTGGTATATACACCCAAGTAGAATGTTATTCAGCTATAAAGAATGAAATTAATTAACAGGAAAATGGATAGAACTATAAATCACTGTAAGTGAAATAAGCCAGACTCAGAAAGATAAATACCACATATTCTCACTCATATGTGGAAGCTACATTTATCTTAAAATGAGAAAATATATAAACACACATACACACACACACACACACACACACATACACACACACATGCATATGTATATAAGACTGGAAACTATAAGAAGATGTAGCTAGAGAGGAGAGGGGAAGGGGAGAACAACACGAAAGGTAATGGGGGAGAGTACAACAACAAAGCACATGATAAAACTTATGATAACCCCATAATGAAAACTCATTATACTGTATAGCAATTAAATAACAATAAAAATAGTATCTATTCAATAATAAAGCAAATGTAACAAAATATTATTATAGATTCTAAGTATTTGATATTCACTAGGTTTTAACATTTCTGCATGTTTGAAAAATTTCATAATAAAGTGCTGAGGGAGAAAGTACAAAAAGTAGCATTTGCTTTACCAAATGACAAACAGGCTATCAGAAACTGATCACTTTCAACCCCTGACTTCATTAAATGTTACTACATGTTTGGATATGTACTATGTGCAAGGCACTGTACTAAATACAGGGGATTCAGCAGTGACCAGAACAATATCCTTGTCTGATACATACTTGACATTCTCTGGGGCCAGTTCAAAGGGAACTGCAGTTATTGTTGCTTTGGTGATTTCCCAGGAGCTGGACTGAGCTATGTTCAAAGCTGCAAACTTTCAGAGTAGAGGAGTCTACACTTCCTTCCCTTTTGTCTTAAAGTCAGGGCTAGTATCCTGCTGAGAAAGCACTTTGGACAGGAGAAAGGATATATCTCATTCCATAAAACATTTTCCCTATGGAGAATTAATTATTTTTCAGTTTTACTTTACAATAATTTGAGTTTCCTGGGTGGGTGGTGGGGTGTTTAAAACATTAAAAACAGATGACATTTAGTGAAACAACTAGGAATTTCCTTGCAAGTGTTTGTCTTTGACTCAAAAGTAAATGCTGCAAGCGGCTGAATGTTACAATCTGCTGAGATGTATTCAGTTTGGTTCCATGAGATCACCTTTCTAGATACTGGGAATTTGAAAGTGTCAACAGATTCTCTGGCACCAGGACAACAACTGTGAAACTAACTACAGTCTATCATGTAAATGTGAGGATTTAAAAAGAATATTTCAAAAGAAAAATCCAAACAAGTCTTTATTAATTTCTTTTCTTATTTCCCTAAGGCTTCTAGGGAATTAGGCATCTCTCCTACACACACAGACACACATGCCCACATCACCTCATGGTATTTTACATAGAACAATGAGCAGAATTTAATTGAGGCAAGCCAAGAAAAGAGCTGTGTTAGTAACTAAATAAAAGTACTTCAAAGTCTTAGAAGAAGCTAATAATTAAAAATGTTTCTTGGTCACCAGAGATTTGAGGAATTTCTAGATAAAGGGATAATAAGGAATTGCTCCTCTGTAAAGAGTATACTGTAATTGCATGCATAATGTTCTTAGTTTGTCTAAGACTTACTGATATGAAATCAGCAATAGAAAACATAATACTATACTGGTCACAAAATTGTGAGAGATTATCCAACACCTCTATTAATCAATGATTAGGGTGAAAAACCCACCATCCATTCTAGTTCATTTTTCTTCTACTATTCACCCTCAAAATAAAAGTTGAGTCATATTGTAATATAGCCAGAAACTATCATTGCTGCAATAGCCAAAGACGACCAAGAAACTACTAAAATATAAACCACCATCAAGACTTGTTTTCTAATAGCAAAATCTCTGACTTGTAGCAAATTTCATCCAACATTGAGTCAGGTATTTCTGGAAAAAGTAATTAAAAAAAAAATTTAGCAACGTCCCAGATTGGTGCCAAAAGAAGAATATGTGGAAATATGGCTGAAGATATATAAATACAAAGACCAAATACTTGCAGACCAAGTGTGCAAAGCTAGAATGTTTAAGAATGGGGTAAGAGATTAAAAAAATATAAAAGGAACCAGCTTTCTAGGTTGAAACGATTCTGAGTTCAATCTCATCAAGAGTTTTCTATGTGAATGACAGCTTAATGATTATTTCTACTCTGCATTCACAACAAATGACTAGCACAAAATAACTACCTGGCTTATTACCAAATGCCAAATGTTGGGAGTTACAAAATTGCTTACTTTATTTAAGATATGACCCAGTGGATAAGCATTAAATTAAAGAAAGGCATTAGTATGAGCAAAGAAAAAAATTAAAGCAATTTTCTACTGGCATAATCCTTTAATATGCATTGTCAAGTTTTGTTGGTTAGGCCTTGATTTCCTAAAACAGAATTTTATGGTTAGAGGGGAGTTTAGAAACATCTAATCCAACTCATCTTATAGATGGGAGACTTGAAGCTATGCAAAGTTGAAGTTAGGCAAAAATGTGTTTCTAAGACTCCTTGGTTAAACAAAACATAACCAAGGCAGGAAATGACTCCTCTTAGCACCTAATGTAGACATGCTTTTAATAGAAATTTGACCATGACGCTTTTAAATATCATTTCCTTTTTTAACAGAGTGGGGGAAAGTTGATGTTTTGTGGCAACAGTTAATTTTCTCCTCTGATAAAAACACGTTTATTGTAGTCTATGTAAAAAATATAAAATGCCTAAAGCAAATAAACCATCAAAAAGTTTAGTATATTTTCTTTAAATACAAATATGAAAATAGCTGCTTACTTTTTAAATGGAACTTGATGATTATTCACTAGATAAGAATCACAGGAACAGCATCAGTGCAGGTTTCCTTACCTAGAGGGTGGCAAGGCAATAATTCTCAGGAGCTGACTCAAAAGTGCAGCCAAGGGACACCAACCCCCAGAAAATGAACTGATAGCTAGTGTTGAATCTGTGATACTGGCATGGTGTAGAGGAATGAGGTCCTTTCTTGACCTTCATTTTCACTGTACAACAAACTCACTTGAGCAGGAGCCTACAAATGGGGTGGGGTGAGGTGGGGAGGTAGAGAGAAAAATAAAGGGAAAGGTCATTGCTTGGAACTGAAAACCAGACTCCTCTAGACAGACAAGTTCCCTGAGCTGTTTAAAATGAAGGCAGATCTTGAACACTGGTCTGGAGTTCTGACTTGGCTTCTTAGGTGTATCAGAAATTGTAAATAATCTTGTGTAAATAGCAGTGAGTGGATCCTCTCAGATACTTTGTAAGCAAGCCCTCATACTAGTTATAGGACTCCTTGAGAACTAGATTCCATGATACTTTATATGTACAAATCTTTAACAAACACATAATGGCAAAAAACCTCCCTCTCCTTATGAGGAACGTGGCCACTTCAATACATTCCACAGGATCCTTCTCAGAAAATGCAGGGAACTTCTGGGCTAAAGCAACCTATTCAAGCTAAGCTGTTATAACCACTATAACTTCAACCTTGGTTTAGTGACCCTTCCAGTACCTCTGATGATTTCCTAAGTTTTAAAAAATTCTGTTTTTAGTAAATTAATTTTATTCCATTTAATTAAGCCAAACCAGAGGATATTTAAAAGGGCTGATATTTTCTGGCTAATTTTCTGGCTTCTTTTGGGGCTGGGGTTTAGCTCAGTTGGTAGAATGCTGCTCTGTGCTGAGGTCCTGAGTTTGATCCACAGCACCACAAAAACGGCAGGACATGGCAGCCCATTCCCAAAGCAATCCCGAAACTATTAGCCACTGAAAACCCTATGAATAGCAGAAAAGCATAGACAGAGTGCTAAGCATGGCACAGGGTCAGGGAGTGTGTCCTTCTGTTGTACATAAGGTTGTTATGAGTCAGACCTGACAGCACCTAACAACACAGCTTCTGTCATTACCAATGAGGTCATAATGATTGATTAGTTGAATTACTTTTAATTTATATGTTGGTGATTTTTGTATGCACAAACAACAGAAAACACATACAGAGCTGTGGAATTCACTCTACACTGATCAGACAAAAAGGGTTATATAGCGTTATACTTGGCAGTTGGTTTCCACATGATATTGAGCATTATAAATCCAGAGAAGCTGCTGCTTTGTGGTGTCAAGGAAATATCCAAGCAAGTCAGAAAGAAACACTTAAACAAGTTACTATTCAACAGACAACATTTTTATACTAAGTAAGTAGGGTTTAAACTAGTCCCTGAATATCCCTAGTTAACACCCTGGGGGTGGGGAGAATGGGGTGAATGAGAACTTAAGTTTTCTAAGGATTATGGTTCAAATCCTATGAAATTTATAGGCCATCAAATAAAATGAGAACTCAACACTCTAGAACAATAACTCTTCTTATTGGCACTAGCACAAAGCAGTAGTGATCTTCATGATTAACATACTTCATAAAATACTACAAAAATAAGCTGAAGTTTTTAAGGAAAGCTCATTGTTTTTAAAGATTTGAGCTTTAGCACTCCCACTCTGGGCTGACTCTAAAACACACTGGAAAAAAAAAATACATGGAAGGGGCTGGAGATTTAGCTCAGTGGTACAGTGCTTCTGTAGCAGGTATGAAGCCCAGAGTTTGATCCCCAGTACCAAAAAGACAAAAAGACAAAAAAACAATAAAAAACCATGAAGTACAACAGAGAGATACACTATTTCACAAAATAGCTGTTGCATGCCCAACGCCCTTCAGATACATTATTTTTGAAAAAGTATGAAACATAGAGATTCCTAAGGAAAAACTGTTTCAAATATTTGTATCAGAAAAAGGTAGTAAATGAACTCTCTTAAGAACATTAACTGGTGGGCATCACAACTTTCCCTCTGCCTTTTTGTTTGTATATTATTACCAAGAACAGGCAAAGAAAGGCACTATTTTTATTTAAGTAGTTTGTTGTTTTTTTTTTAAAACAGAGCAGAGGTTATACCCCTGCATCAGTACTTCGTGGCTGAAAACCCTCCTTCCGTAAGCCACCCATGTCAAAGCGGGTAGAGACTTCACAGCGAACTAATAACGTATCATCCTTAATGAAGGTTCTTTGTCTTAAGGCTTCCAGGTGCATAAAAGTTACATAGCCAAAACCTTTGGGGTTCCGTGGGATTGTGGGCCGTTGGAAGGCAAGAAGCTCTGGTTTGGCATCCATTATTTCTTCATGATTTTGCCTTATTGGTGCTTCTGACTGATCAAGAATTGTAAGGCGTATTGTACCCTGAAAGGGCCAAGGGAGGTGGCTGTCATACTCTCCTTGCATTGTGTGAACAAAGAGGGATATATAGTTTGCACAGCGTTGAGCGGTTGGTAACTGAAGGTGCAGGCGCATGCACAGTTTGTACCCAGGTTTGCCTGTGTAGAATCCAGGGCTATGAATGACAACAGGTCTCTCCTCTTCTTGAGATTTCAAATGCATCCCAAAGTTGCCAATCTTCCAAATATAAATCCCATTGCATTGTTGTGCTTCAATTTCAGCAACTTTGTCCTCAAGGGTTCGAACTGTTCGTTTGAGCTCACTTACATACATACTCTGAGTTTCCATTTTAGCAGTAAGCTCCCGGAT
Source organism: Pedetes capensis (assembly GCA_007922755.1). Lineage (NCBI taxonomy): Eukaryota > Metazoa > Chordata > Mammalia > Rodentia > Pedetidae > Pedetes > Pedetes capensis. The sequence continues at coordinate 50,601 of VMDO01013596.1, read as the reverse complement.
TTGATGGTCCTGTCTTACAAGGCGACCCTCTAATTGTTGAATAGTTTCCTGGAAATTCTGGACCTCTGGGTGACACCCAGAGGAAACCCGGGACAGAGAGCCAGCATCATAAGGAAGCATATCACGTGGAGGTACAGGAGTTAAAGCAAGGTTTAAACTATGAACAGCCTGGGCCAACATTCTCATGTGCAGCTGGGTATTCTCTTGCAGGTGGCGTGCCAAGTGATTCCTCTGCATCTAAAAACCAAGCAAATCCTTAGGCTGGGAATAAACACTGTGAGGACTATGGAAAGGACCTAGCCAGGTTAATTAGGAGGTTTTTAAGTAGCATCACTACTTCCCTCAATCTTCTACAACTTTTCTTGCCTTCATCAGATTCTTGAGCCAACGAGATAATTCTGCCTCTTAATTTACTAAAAAACAAAACTATCTAATGAATACTCTCAGCTTTCACCTACAAAAATACCAGTATCTGTACTCATCCTTCTCTGCTGACTCAACGAGTCTCCTAAGGTCTAAGATTAAAGGGCACCTGGCCCTTTTTAACACCTCAGAGGTTCTACTCAGTTTCCCCCTTTCTCCTTTTTCTCTAAACATTCTTTTCCTCCAACCCTTTTCCCCAGAATATAATTATTAAAGTCTTTTCCATTAGAAAAAAGGGCAAACTTTTCTATTGATCTTATGCCTCCCTGCAGTTAATATCATTTTCTCTCTTTTCTTTTAAAACCATGAGTATCCTACCTATAATGTTCCCAATTGCTCATTTATAAATCTACTGCAAACTGAAAACTCTGCTGTTTCCATACTATTCTGAGGCCACCAAGAGCATCTTAATTGGTATATGAAAAACAATCATGTTATGACAACTCTATTATAAAAGAAATTTGTGTCTATTATTATTATTATTATTATTATTATTGTTATATTGTGTTGGAGGGGAGGGTACTAGGGGGTTGAATCCAGTGCTTTATACATGTTTTGCAAATGCTCTACCAATGGGCTGCACCCCCAGCCCATTTTTCACTCTTTTATATTGAGATATGGGCTCACATGGCCTCACAAAGGCTGCCTCTGGCCTTGAATTTGTGATCCTTCTGCCTCTACCTCCAGAGTCATTGGGAGCCATTGGGAGTCTGCCTGGGCAAATTCATGTATACTAGAGAAAAATAGGAAATATGGATTAAAAAGAAAGTAAGTTACCTATGACCTCAACTAACTTCATTAATATTTTAATGTATTTCCAAGTCTTTTTCTCTATGTATGCAAGATAGAATTTTTCCACAAAATGTAACCATACCATATACTGCTTATCTTTTATTTAATGTTTATTATAAGCAAGCTTTAAAAAAAATAACAGAAAAGCAAATGTGTAGTCACACTTTCCAGAAAGAGTGACTTATCATAAACAGTGTTAAGACATTTGACACTACTGATCACTAATCTAGAAGCTAATTTGGGAGACTAACAATATTGTCTCCTTGCCTGTGTTACCTATTTCCAATACTGTTTCTGGTTCCTTTCCTTGGTCTATTTCTCCTTCCTGTAATCCTTGTTCTATATGATCACAATCACACCTTCCAATATTACTATTTACTTTCCTAAATCAATATTCTGAGTCTCACTTTCTCTTTGGAGTTTCAGATAACAAATACACTGCATGTCAGTCATCTCCACCTGGCTGTTCCATAGCTAGGTGAACTCATATCTGCAACTCAACTACCTCCATAGTTCCTTCTATGTTTACTTTTTTGCTGAATGGTCTTCTCTCACTTACCCAGACCACGGCCAGAAACCAACAGTCATTCTATATACTTCCTCTCCTCTGCCCATCATATCTACTTAGGTCACAGTCAAAAGACATTTTCCCTTAAATATGTCTCGGGCTCTTATATCCATCTCCACTTTCATTTCTACCCCTCATGCCATCTTTGTTTTGGGTGTTGTTTTTCCCAGCTCAGGTACTGCCTTTCCCTCTCCTATCTCAAATCTTCAACACTGCTACTGGGCTGACTAACATAAAGCATACTACCTCTAGCTCCCCAAATCACTAACTATGCTCATTCACTTTCACTGTGTCTTCTCTCTCCTGTCTTCTTGGATAACTTTTTCTCATCTGTCAAGATTCAGCCGAAACATCATGTTTTTTTAAGTCTGCCTAAATGTTTTAGGTATGCTGAGTGTGCCTTGGCATGCGCTCACAGCATCAATGTTTAACAGTATTATATAATTTATATAAATAGTGCTCACTTAAATGTTTTATAAACATTTACTTTCTTATTGGTATTCTCCATTAGACTATATAACTCAGTATTTTTAATTTATATTCAAGAATTCAAACAAAGAAGAAAACTTACTTTTTCATGGCAACCAAAAGTACTGAATGTGCATGGGATTGGGGCTGTTGGGCAGTCTAGATCATAATGATTAGGCATCTGAAAATAAAACAAAAAGGTTAAAAAATGTTTTTCTCTGCATATCATGTTCTAGTTTGATGACCTGAGACTTAAAAAGAAATATATATTTAATTTACGTAAAACTGTATATCGTATATGGCTGCTTTTAGGCCACACTGGCAGAGGTAAGCTATGACAGAAACATGTAGCCTACAAAGATTAAAATATAATATTTACTTCTAAAATTCAGAGAAATGAAATATCAACATCTCATAACATCTCCCTCAAATTCACTAAAATTCATTTCATAAATTTCATAAAGTGAATTTGTTTCTATTGCTGGGAATTGGCATCCTCTAGTGGCACCTTCAGGAAAAAACAACTTCTCACAAAAACAACCGCAATTCAATCTGTGATCTAGGCCATATAATTGGGACCAGTCAACCTCATGCATCAAAGGCAGTGACTAGACCCATTACTTTCCTCATGACAACCTTTCATAAATCATCTTATCTTTTGTTAACCTGGGCATATTTTAGCTAAACCAGGGAACTCAGATGTTAGAAGATAGTTCAAGCACAATAATAACAGTTCTAAAAAAAAGTCTCAGCCTTTGATTTGGGGACTCAAAGACAGTTCTTCAAGGTGAGATCCATTACACAGAATCATATTGTTTGAAAATGATGCCAAGGGGCTGGGGAGGTGGATTGGGGGTGGCATGTGCGAGGTCCTGGGTTTGGCTCCCAGCATAACTAACAAAAACACAAACCAAACAGAAAACTAAAATCCAAACACAACAAAAAAACCCCAAGTGAAGTAGTTCCAAATTTTCTTTTAAAATCTGACTTAGCCATAGTTGCAGATCAGAGGTCAAGTTAATTGCACACCCATGATCAAAATCTAGGTTTTCCGAAGCTTTGTATAAGATTTTTTCTCTAAATTTTACTTTTGGTAGGTTTAAAATGTGCTGCATGGTTTCTTTTAAATAGCAAAAGAGAATAAAAAGGAAAAACAGGGAGGTGAGACTTCATAAGCAAAAAAGCTTTAACATCTTCAAATTAAGACTTTGTTGGAAAGAAACTGAAGGACTCTGTTTAAACAGAAAATGGAAAAGGGTAGTCAAGTGACAGATTTTTACTGCTTCTACTCAGTAATCAACAATGATCTCTGGGTTTGCAGATTTCACAGGTATATACAGATTTAGTGACTAATATCCATATGTTGTGGGTAAAATCCCCAAATGTCAAAAGACAGCAATCAGATGGAATTTTGCTTTATTAATAATTAAAACAGATAGTTTTCTATTGTAACTACTACCTCTGATGATGCCCCCTCAGAGGCCAAAAGAACAACTGAACAGAAGGACCACAGGTTCTGGAAATCTCAAAAACCTTCCGATATGCCTCATGGGGTACTGCTACAAATAATATTCTGTTACTGACCAGATTTGCTCCTTTCTATTTCATTGTTCTCTCTTGTTCTTTAAGCAAATCTCTGGACACCTATGATTCTCATTTCACAGTGTGTAAATACATATTCTTAAAGGTTTTTCTTTCTTTAAATGGAGACTCTTACTTTCAACTATTTTTATCTTAAAATTACCTAGTTTTGTTTGGAATTTTTATATACATAAATGTAAGCACTATGTTAGTGATAGGAATTTTAAGTACTTAAAAAGTACTGGACGTTTTGTTGTCTTGAAAATACTTAAAATTTTTGCAGAGTTCTAATATTTCTTCAATGTGTACTGATTTTGCCTTATTGACTTAAATTTTCAATTAAAAAAAACCCTAACAGTTCTTTAAGCTATTATGGAAATATAAATTTATAAAAGAGAATCATTATACCTGCTCTCTGATGAGTATGGTGTGGCAATATTCACAGATGACATTTGCCAAAGGACAGTTCTGGTCATGGATCTATATTTTATGAGACAAATACAAGAAAAGTATGAGAAAATCTTAAAAAGAAACTAATTTTTATAAAAAGTAATTTTTTTCACTATGAACAAATTAAGGAAATTGATCTGTGTACAGCAAAAAAGAAAGAATACTACATAAAGGATGTTTTCTCTCCCTTAGCTAGTAATAATGAGATTCATTCAGCCTTCAGGCTATTTCAAAGAATATGGTACCACATAAAATACAGTTTTTAAAAAATCACTTCCTTTTAACCTGAGGCAGACTCTTTCACTGTTTGGATATCACTTGCCAATGCTATAATTTTCCAAAGGCAATTTTCTTTCAGAAGTTTTCAGCAGCAACATGACAGTTTAATTAAAACTCCTGTCAGTAGGATTAAAGACAAATGTATTATTAGGGCATGAGGCTATGGTGCCCAAGTTCTCACATGCCCCAGAAGGGCAAGCCTCATTTTCTAGAATACAATGACTTCAGCTGATGTACTGATAAATAATTAACCTTCTATGATAGCCCATTTCATTTACTCAAATTTAAGATGTCTAATTTGCTCAAATTCTGATAGACTTCCTTACATTTTTAGCAAGTTAGCTTACTTTTTTTGAATATTTTATCAATAATAATATGCTTGATCTCCTAAGGAAGGTTATAACACAAATTTTATTTATTTATTTATTTATTTATTTAGCTGTACTTGAGAGTTGAACCCAGGGCCTTGCACATACTTTGGCAAATACTCTACCACTGGGTTGCATTCCTAACATATTTATTTTTTGTTTTGAATCAGCGTGTCACTAAGTTATGTAGGCTGCCTCTAGCCTCAAACCTGTGATCCTCTTGTCTTAGCCTTCCAAGTTGCTGAGATTACAGGTATGTGCCACCGTACCCAGCTTCAACACACACTTATAAGAACTAAAATTTAAGGAAATGTTTAAGTGTTAGTTATAAAAGATTATAAATTACAAGTAGGTTATTTTAGTAAATAGTACAAAGGATAGGGATGTCAGCATTGGCTTCACACACTTGACAGTATTAATATTAAATGACTTAACCTCTGTATATCCTAGGTTCTGAATGAAACAGGTTCTGAATGAAAAAACTGCTTTGTCATCAGGATACTGCCAGGCACAATGGAATTTCTTTTCAAAAGATAAACTTTTTAACTGAACTATAACACATATACTGAAAAGTGACTACAGTAAATAGTACAACAAACTATCACCAATGGAAGACACTGCTGGATTTAATTTATTCTTCATAATAGTTGTAATAACTAATTCTCTTTTGCGAAATAATCCTGCTGAAGTCTTATACAGTGATCATTCTACTTGTTTGTCTGCAATCTGAATGGTCATAAAAATTCATATATAGGAAAGTCAATTAGCACATGCTTTTCATAGCACCTCTTGTATTTGCAGATCTACGTTAATAATTACTATAAACAAAGTTTTCTAAGAAAGATACGCAAATACAAACTCCACACTTACGATGGTTTATTGACCCTTCATTTCTTTCTTAAAAATCAATGTTCCAAATATTGATAATGCACAATCAGAATCGTAGTTGTGTCCTTATCTGTAACTAATCATTTCAAACATACATTAAAAAAATTTTTTAACAAGCAGTGGAATTAAGAAATCCAAGTTAGTAACATGCCTCTTTATCTTCAAATGGCATGGATTCAGCACAGTTTTCACAAGAAATCTGTCTCCTTGGACAATCCTGAAGAATGTGAATATTAAATTGGCATTTTTGGAAGGGACGTTGGCATTGGTGACAATTCATAAGAGCAAACTCACAATGTGCTTGATGATCCTATAAATAAAGAAAAAATAATTGGTTAGTATTTGCCAATCCTGAATGAGTTTTCTAAATGTAATCTCTTCTAAGAATAGTTGTGGACTGCAAGTTAATGCAAAGATTATGAATTCTCAAGTTCAGGCAACCAATTTGTGAAGAGAGTTGGCAAAATGTCAGATTTCCAGATTAGGCAATTTAGTGCTGAGTTAAAAGGGCCACTTCTTCAAACAGAGCCAAGTAAATGGTACAAGCTACAAATCTGTCTTAAATCTTTAATTTTAAATAGATAATTAACCATATTTAATTTCTCATAAAAGTCACCAAGCTAAAAATTATTTAAATTTAAAAGCAAATTCTTCTTATTATCTGATTACTTCAGTTAATTTCAAACTATAAGCACATTCCACTTAGTAATAATAAAATGTATAATTGAGAAAAACAGAAAAAGTAAGATGAATGTACTGAGACGATAGCTATAAGGGACTTGTTGTTTCACAATGAGAGAAATAAAGTTGTGAGATTAATATGCGACACCTGTATTTTAAAAAGCTCATCAGTTTTATTGTAGATAATACCCCCCAAACATGTAGAAGAATGTTGACATTTTATTTTTCTGCGGCAAAGCCAACATAAACTGAATACAAAATTTCTGGTTTCTTCCAGGGCTTCATACCAGTGAAAAATCAGGTTTGGGTTCCAGTGTGAGTTCAATATGTTAAAATTTAGAGGATCTGGGTTCGGGTTGGGTTTGGGTTTAAATCCATGTGTGGACAGAAGAGCTTCAAAATGAACCTGAACTAAAATCATGAACCCATTCCAACTCAAGCATTTTAAAATTTTTTTCTCAACTCAAACTTGAACATGAACCCAGTGAAAAATTGGGTTTGGGTTCAGCTTTTACTGTTTCTTTTTGTACTACTACTTGTTTAAAAATTGAAAAAAAAATGAAAAAAATTTATCTATCTATCTACACACAGGATTAAAATTTTAAACCTGAACCCAAACCAAATCCAAACTATAAATTTTAATATATTGAACCTGCAACTGAACCTGAACTCAATTTTCCATGTTTCTTCTTATATTTATATAAACTCATCAAGAATTTATTAACCAATTATTATAGGCTTGATACAACACACATATATACCTAACAAAGTCCCTATTCTCTAAAAACTACTTGCATGCATGATAATAGCTAGAAAATAACATAAAAAATTATTTATAAATATTTGTGGGGTACAGAGTGATGTCATTTGCCACATCCAGTATGCAACTATTGAATCACTTTTGCTTACATATTCATCATCTTACATATTTAGAAAATAACTTTAATACCTCGAGATGTCTCAGTTCCATTTTGTGCAAACAACCTTCATTTGGACACTTTACCATCAGAGAAAGAATCTCCCGTTTTGCAAAATTGTCAGGAAAGAGTTGATTTTCCAGTAGTATTTCATTGTCAACTGGACATTTGTGACCTGCATCCCTAAAAGAAATGAGATATATACAATGAGCAGATTTAAACATTCACATTACAAAAACCAACTTTAATTCATCACATAAAATTATTTAACACATTATAGTACCAAATACTACTAAAATGTTCTGTCCTTTTATGCATAATTTATGAACTATTCTTTTATGAAATGAGTACAAACTAGTACCACACTGATCACCTATCAAAAGCTAGGAGATTTTGAACTGTGGGATAGATTCTAGCTAAAAAATAAGAAAAATTAATTTGATAAAAATCATATTTTCATTACCATAAAATGAAGTGAAGTTAAGAACAGTCATTCTGGTATTTGGCTGGCCTCTGTTCTGTCAGCATCTATGCAGTACACTATTAAGAAGGACTATGATGACAACAATACTAATCATTAGTCTACTGTGTATTGCTTAGTCTTAAGTGTAAATTTAACCAATTGCCAGTACCCCATGAGGCCTCATTTCAAAGTTTACTCTGAAACAGTCACTACAACACTGTAGCTCTTGGACAAAAAAAGGTTTCTTTTATTTGTATATCTAGGGTAAAATGTGGTAGGGAGTTAAAAGACCTCTATGTCCTGCTTCCTAGTGCTTTTTTCCCTGTCTTACAATGGGAAAAAGCCATCCTCAGGAAGCTTGGGTGTTTGTTATGTCCCTTTAAGTTTCTGGGATATCTCAATCTTCATTCATAAAATATGACATGTCAGACCATGTTTGGTGCCATGTTGGGATCAACTCAGCAACCCCTATGTACAGATGAAACACTACCCAACACTGTGCCATGCCTGGCACTATTGTTAGTGCTTCTCTGCTATTCATAGGGTTTTCGATGGCTGATTGTTTTGGGAATGAGCCAGGTCCTTCTCTCAAGCCTATAGCACCTGGTATTCCCAGGTGGTCTTACATTCAAGTACTAGCTAGGATCGACCCTGTTTAGCTTCTGAGATCTGACAGGATTGGATGCCACAGTGGTACATCTGCCATAAGAGCCTTAAGTGATCACTCAAACATTTGCTGAGTACTTTCTATGTGTTCAACAGTCCCTGCTTCTGTGGTAGATAGAAAGATGACTAATAAGTGGCATAGAACTAAGAAAGATGACAGACAGATCTTTATGGGGCCTCTCTTAGATTGCCTAATATTATTACACTGTCAAGTACACAGAAAGCATAGTGAGCCCTGGACAAAATTATTGAAACACCTCAAACGTAAAATGATGCATATCTAAGAGAAAATAAGAATTTTACAAAGTAAAGTAAAAGTTCATTATCCATAGTGTTAGTAATCATTCCAAAAGAAGACAGAATTAGACTGAGATGAATTTTGATTCCTGAGTGATTATAATTAAGGAGGAGTTTTAGAGCAGTTCCTTTAAAAACATCACCAAAGTGGCCATTTCTAGCTTAGGAGGACATGGGAGGGGGCAGAGGGAACCTCAGATTTCCTTTTGTGGGTTTTGTTTCCTTTGCAGATCACTGTCCCACTACTTTTGTGATTATTTTGCTATTAAAAAACTGCTAAAGATTAGCTATCTTCCTGGACATGGGTGGCACTTGATAAAACACACTTCTACCTACAGGAAAATAAACAATTCATAATATGGTCCCATTTTTACTTAGCCATAATATAAATAAAAATCATTATAAACTGAAAAAAGTTGAGCCTTAAATACTGCTCTCTTGTATACCCTAAACCAGTCTCTCAACCAGGGGCTATCCTGCTCCCAAGAGACATTGTCGGGCAGCTAGGGGAGATGGGGATACTACTAACATCCAGTGGATATATGCCAGGCATGCAGCTAAAGGGCCTACAAAGCACAAGACATTTCTCTCACAATAAAGAACTATCTGGCCCCAAATATCAACAGTGCCAAGGCTGAGAAAATCTATCCTAAACAAATCTTAACATTAGGTAACACACACACACCCCATTCCAAATTGAAGCAAGAGACATGCTTCCTTGTAATTTAAATTAAGCCAAGTCCTGAGTATGGATCTAATTAACTTAATTTCAAGTTTTATAGGAAAGTTAGTACATAATTTATGAGATCAAAAAATAGACAGAAATGGAGTTAACCTATTTGGGAATGATTTTGGATTGGTCCCTAATGCAGCAATGTTTAGAAGTAGGGGTTTTGGGAAGTGACTGGAGCACAAGAGCTCTGACTTCATCAATGAATTAATCCATCGATGGGTTCAAAATCTGATGGTTTATGGGGAGGTGATGGGAAATTAAAAGGTGGGACCTAGTAGAAAGGAGTGGTGGTATGTGCCTCAGTCTCCCTCCCTGCACCAATGTACTGCCAGTTATAATAATTATATGCTGAGCACCTACTGTGGGTCAGGCACTGTTCCTGGCACTCAAGAAATATCAAGAAATAAAACAGATCTAAAGTTTTGCTCTTAAGGAGCTAACTTTCCAGGGGGGCAAGCAGATAACAGACACCTAAATTAGCTGGTATTTTAGGAGGCAAAAATGCTCAGAAAAAAAGAAAAATAGAGCTTCATAAAGAAGATAAGGACTGTTCAAGAGCAAGTAGGGCTGAGGCATGCTGTGGTATAAATAGGGTAGCCAGGGAACCTAGCAAAGAGTGCTATCTCAGCCACAGTGGAGGGAGCTAAGGGGTTAGCTATGGCAATAATGTTCTAAGGAAAGAAAACAGCTACAGCAACTCACCAAGGCAGCAGCGAACCTGACATGTTCAGTGAACAACAAAGAAGAAATGAATGGAAGGAGAGCAAGCATAGTAGAAAGGTCAGAAAACAAATCATGGTCCTATCATACAGGACCTTCTAAGGACTTTAACTTTTACTCCCAGATATTCATTGCAATGTTCTCAGCAAAGTGGTATCATCTTACTTATTTGTCAGGTTCACTCTGGCTGTTATAATGAGACTGGGAGAAGGTAAAAATAAAACTAGAAAGGCCTATTAGCACTGATGGTGATTCAGAACAGTGTGGTAACAGGGATAAGGGATTCAATTATGGATATATTGTGAAGGTAGAGCCTTCACCTAATATTTTCTTTAAAAATACTGGTTATTTTACAGTTGATCCCAGACATAAGGTAACAGAATTTACTGTTGAATCAGAATAAATGATCACTTACAGAATCATTGTCCACATGGTTGAGATTATCATATTCTAGTACCATCATTTAAGGTACATTTAAAAACTATTATATTCTTAAAGCACAAAATCACTCCTTGGTCTGCATTAGAATTGTTTTAAGTAGAAGCAGCTATTTACTTTCTTATTTACCTGAAGGTCAGGTAAGGGGAAGAGAGAAAAGCACCTTTTGTACCACAGTACAAACTGGGATAAGAATCTAACCTCAATTTTCTGTCCATGGTTCTTTTTTCCTGAGTAGTCTTTAATGTATCAGACGATTCTTGGAGTGGCCTCTGTTCTATGTAATAATGTTCTTTGTATTTGGTTGTTAAAGAGCACCATGCTTTCTTATGCTCACATACCTTATAGACTTGATGATGCAGGCTTTGCAGAACCTATGGCCACATGGTGTTTGTACTGCTTCTCGTAACGCCATCAAGCAAATGGGGCATTCATATTTGCTTTCCAAGGGTGGGTCAAACTCCACATCATATCCCTGGATCTCTTCCGTAAAAGAATTGGAGAGGTTTCCTGTGCTTGTATTTCCATTCACACTGTCATCTTTCCCTGCAGCACTGCAGGAGTTGGCCATGGCACCACAGCAGTCACTTTCAGATAGGCTGGACCCACAGCTGGTTTCACAGTTTAACAGACTCATAGTAACTTGATTATCAATTGCCCTATAAAAATAGCAAGGAAAAAAAAAAAACCTTAGCATGCACATGAATGCACCCACAGACACGCAAACTCATTTTACAGCTTATCTATGCATGCCACCTAGTAGATCATATACATTAGTTGCATTAATATTATTTACAAAATAATTTTTAAGGTGTTTTGAGCTTTGCTTCATGACTACTATTTTATAAGTTATCTGATTCCCTCCTTCAAAAAATACATGTAATCTCTACAAAGCACGTGAAGCACACAAAGGCTGTTTATGATCTAGTAGAGTGACAATTCTCGGAGTGGTCAAAAAAGTAAAAGCACATCAATTGTAATACTTATTTATATCATGTTATCTGATAATATGTCTGTTTCCTATGACTAAAGTCAATAATTTAATTTTCATTTTCATATCCTCAGTAGTTAGCACAAGATTTTTCATATACTAGGTGTTCATTAAGCACCTGCTGAAGAACTCAACCATATGGCTGAAGTTCCTTCAAGTATCTTGAGTTGAAAAGAACAGTATGGCTAGCAAGGCAGTGCCAGGTGAGCATGCACAAAGAACTGAGTGGTCAGGCGCTACCACTCTATGTGTGACTTTGGGCAAGTTACTTAACCATTTGGATCCTTGTTTCTTTTTCTAAATCTAAAATTCTGTGAGGATTTTCAAATGCTCAGTGGGGGATTTTTACTATGTAGAAAGAATGGAATTAAAATAGGGTACCTTCTTTAGGTTCTTCTGCCTTCAGTCACGTCAAATGACTATGTTTCATTATTAATGACTGGAAAAACAAGTGAGGTTTCTTTGCCTATGGAAAACTACTGCTTTCATGGGTAGATGGGTTGTCTTTAAATTCTACACTGTTTTGGTACTTAAATGAGAAGCTAATGTGTAAAAGCAATTCATAGCTCATGTAATCATGTCTCTCTTTTGGACAGTTACCCTTGAAGAAAATTCCTAATATGTGCCAGCCCCAGCACTGCAAAAATGAGAGGGCACGGCAATCCACTCCCAGAGCAATTCTGAAACAATCAGCCATTGGAAACCCTACGAGGGTCGCTGTGAGCTGGACCTGACTCAACGGCACCTGACAACAACAATAACAGTTTTGGAAGCAGAATGCAATCCTCTAGTCAACACAGTAGACAATTATCCCCTTGCCTGTCTCATTTTTATATAAAAACCCTATCTGCTACTTTGCCAAGTACAGTATTAAGACAGTACTTCTCAATCATTTCCCCACTACAAATATCTTACTTGCCTCAAAGATTCTGAGTATTATTTGATGAGCACCTACAAAGGATGAAGCACTGTTCTGCTGTGCTATACACTGAAAGGCAGTACTGTGAAGCGATGAAGAGGTCAGGAGCTAGATATGGATGATCTGGATTTAATTCTTTTCATCCTTCACATGGTATACACCTTAGGCAAGTTATACAACCTTTCTACGGTTCTATTTCTTCATCTGTAAAATGGGATTAACAATAAGGTCCATTGGAGAGTTACTGCAAGGATTAGATGTGCTAATGTACAAAACATAACTGTACCCAGTAGTAAAAATGAGTTATTATTTCATATAGCCTTATACAGCATTTTATATAATAATTGTATTGTCTCCACTTATCAAAGCAGAAACTATGGAGCTTAAAAAGGTTAAGTAACTTGCCTAAGATTATCCAATTAATAAATAACAGAGTTGGAACATACCCCAAATCTACTTACTCATGGCATCTGTGCACTTTGTACTATATTGCTTATCTGTTTCTTCATTTATGAAGTGGCATTTAAGATTTATGTTCCTTTATTCTTATTACACTAGACTAAGGCGCTGGCCACGGGTATTATTAAACATGAGCTGTCCAGCATTATTACATTGAGTTGACAGAATTACAAAGAATCAGCAAAGAAATTTGGTATTTTATTTTACTTGTTTGGATTTGATATATATTTTAAGAAGTTAAAAACAGCTTCCAATGCATTGTTATTATATCTAATATGGACTCCTAGGGAAGGCCCATACATATTCAAAGAAAGGAAGGAATGTGAAACATCACCAGACAAAAGAACTATGTCCTCAGAGTATAATGCCTTCTTTATAACCTTCAAATTTGAGGACAAATGTCAGTTATGACACAGTAGGGTTTATATCCTTTACTATTTTCCTTCCCATAGGCATTATGTTCACTTACTTCCTCAGCCACATTTCCTAGAATTGTTGGGTCAAAGAATATGTAATACTTTAACCTTTCTGTTGGATGGTCTTTCTGCCGGTTATCCAATATATATCAAAGCCTTTCTAATTTTCATTCCCACAAAGAGAGTATATACAGTTCATTTTCTGTATTCTTGAAAACACTGGATATATTTATTTTCTAAGATTTTAAACCATTTTTTAGGTAAAATTATTTTTGAGAAATATTTGTTATTTAGTTGTACAGTACATATCAAAGTGCCATGCAGAAGACAAAGGCAAACATGACTGAACTTATTCTACCTTTTCTGCCCAAATTTCCAGATTTTAATTCGGCCCTCTTTACATGGCCCTCTTCCTATGCAGTTCAAAAGGACTGGAAGTCATTAGTTTAAAGAGACTTTTTATAGTTATGTGTTCCCAAGAAAACTTGTTTAATCAGCCACAATTCCTTAAAAGGCAATCCACTGTGGGAATGCTATATAAGACATTAAAGCGAGGACTCTCAAAAATCTAAATGACACCAAATCACTTCCACATTACTTTCCATGTTTTCAGAAGTAACATAGAAGCTTTATACTTTCCAAATAAACTTTTTCAGAAAGTCATTCTCTAAGTCTGCAGTATAAAGTCCCATGTAACTAGCCTGCAAAAGGAAAATTAGGTAGGAATGGTATTTTGAGTGTCATTTAGTATTTTTGTTTTCTTTTTCTTGTTTTGTTTTCTTTTTCTCCCCGCTCCCCATTGATCCCACCCAGCGCTCATGTATGCATGGTGGGAAAGAACCCTTCCACTGAGCTGCACCCCCAGTACCTGTGTGTGCGTTGAACACAGGGCCTGCCAAACGTTAGGCAGATACTCTACCACCCAGCTACCCCTCTAATGCAACCCGCTCCAACCCATGTCTCCTTTTAAAGGGGCTTCCTTTTAAAGGTGTGGTGTGCTTTTCCTATAAGAAATATCCAGGATATGAATGGTGTCTGTATATTTTTTCCTAAGGCCAAATCAATAATGCAAAGATCCACCTCTTTGAGAAAAAAAAAAAAAAAAAAAAGCATTGTTTAGACAGTTGGGGAGAAACCAACCTGGCCAGGTGTCAGGAGTTTCTCAGGAATTGTTGTTTTGTTTTCTATACAAGAGGGCCATGTATAGACTGTCAATAAACCAAAAACAAATTAAAACATTTTTTGTTTAGCTTCATCTATTACAATGTCTTGAGTAAAAATCACTTCTCTAACTTAACTACAATAAATAGCTATTTTTGTTAACACTAAGTAAAACAAAAAGTGCTTCCAGTCGGATACAGAAGAGAAGATAATGTGACATGCGTATAGAAAATATTATGCTCTACCAGGATTCTTTTTAACCTTATTTTGTACCAAAAGGATCCACTTCATGAGCTGCTACAAAAGCACATTTGAGATAAGTTAAAATAAGAGTTAATATGTTTTGGTAGAATAAATATTTTTAACAGCCTTTCTACTTATTTATGTGACTTTCTACTTGAATTAATAGAGGAGATGGAACAAAGTTTAAATTGTTCTTTAACTTGCATGTTAAGAGTTTCATGATTGCTATTCCCTTTTCTTTGCAATTAGGAAACTAGTATGCTAAGCATTGCTTTAATTAAATATTGTGGGATGCAATCATTGCCAACTAATCTCATCTGAAAATTAATAAATATTGAAATTAGCCTTGTCATAAATCATCACCTTAATCCATGAATTATATAACCCAAAGACAACACTGTTAAACATTTCTGTGGAGGGTAATCCACAATTCTCCCCTAAAACCAACACATGCTGATGATAGAAATATGTGAAGCTAAAGAAATCAAGTTATGTCTTAAATGAGTCAATTTTAAGCCAATTGAAATTCATACATGGGTAAACATATAACTTATAGAGTAAAACCATGTGAAAGAAATACTAAAAAATTATCTTCGATTTACTACTATTTGCCAACTCCTTAAAATCCATTCCTAAAGTGTGCTATGATGGATAGCCACAGATGCTGCAAAATATCCAACTTCTGAAACTTAATTCTGAATCCAAATTGAAAGTGCATTTCCCTTCTTAGGCACTATCTGGTCTCCTCCAGGAAGTAAGGATTTGAGCAATTTATTTCACAGTCCAAGTGGCCAAACACTTATCAGGACGAATTATCAAAATTTGTCACAGAACAGTCCTCAGGTTGTAATTCTCAAATATTGTCAAGCACACCCGTACATCAAGGTTGAAGCATGGATATGCTCCTTGGACCCATCACATAAGCAATTAATGCCTAAAATACATTCTTTCCTTGAGTCACAAGAGGCCACAGTCTTATCCCACCCTCAACATCAAAATCATAAAAGCCCCTTTCTCTTCCCTACTATGAAAGGAGAAGGGATAAAATGCCATCGACCAAGTTCATAAAGCCAATACTCGGAATTTACTCAACAAGTTGTTCTCATTTCTAGACCTGTGTAGCAAGACAGCAATCTGTCCTCCGAGAAACAATTAAATCCTGTACATTGAAGCTGCTAATTCTTTAGGTGCTTTCTGTTCACATTCAAGGCAGTCCTAACTCTCAGCTGGAGTTCCCCTGAAGCCAAATACTAGGAACAGCATTATCAACTCAGCGTCTGGAACAATCGCTCATACCCAGTGCAAGGGCGGGGAGGAAACATTCGTGTCATCCGATTTCTTTAATTTTTAGAAGTTGCTGCCTTGGACCTCTATGGAGGCTAACAGAGCAGCTTTCCCATGCTAGTGGCAGGGAGTCGCTGGGAATTTAAAGGGGATTTTCGGTGGCTGTTTTTAAATTTTAAGTCGGTAACTGCTCAGAAGGAGGGGAAAATCCAAGAGGCAATTTCCTTTTCTGGGAAGGAGAAAACGCGAGGTGAGGGGAAGCAGGGCTGAGGAAGTTGGCGCGGCTCCCTCCGGGGAGTGGGGGTGAGCGGGGAGGAGGTGTCCGGGGCGCGGAGGTGATGAGGAGAGAGGGAGCGGTTTCGCGACCCGTGGGAGGAGACGGGGCGAGGGCCGCTTCCGAGACATTTGGGACCCAGGGGACAAGAGGCGACATCCTGTACCTGTTAGGTGAGGGAAGGGGGCCGGCGTCTCGCACTTAAGGGAAGTGAGGACCCAGGGGAAGCGAGGGAAAGGGGGCGGCTCGCGGACCTGCGGGAAGCCAGGCCGCGGCCGTCAAGAGCAGAAACCCGAAGGGACTCACTCACCGCTCCAGCGCGCTGGGCCGCCCAAGGCGGCCGAGGCTCCTCACGGCCGCACGGCTCCGCTCAGCCGAAGCACTGAGAAAGGACAGACGCTGAACTCCTTAGCCCCAGGCCGCCGCGTCCGCGGACGGACAGGAGCCCTAGCCCGAGCCGCGGACCCCGCCGCTTCCGCCTTCTCAGCTCGCTCAGGGCAGCGAGGCGCGAAGAGCGCGCGGGGAGACAGAGCGGCCCAGTCTGGCGAGCGCGCCCCCTGTCGGGAGCCCTCCACGGCGCCAGCTACTGCGCAGGCGCATGGCAGCCTTGGCTGTCAACCCGGCGCATTCAAGCTTGGTTTCCCACCTGCTCTTTGTCCCACGTAGAAATTCCTGTCACCGGAATCTTGAGCTGAAGTGTGTTTATACGAGTGTGCATGGGGCGAGGGGCGACTAAATTGCAATAAGAACGATGGCGATGAGAATGTCAGTCCTGGAGTCACTGTGATTTGGTGAATAGCAGCGACAGCAGTATTTCAAACTGTATTTTCGTAGCCTTCTTATCCAAGCAGGAAAATTTTGACCTTCGGGAATTCCTTAATTCCTCGCTAATTCCACCATCCTTACCAAAGAAGTTTTTGCGATAGGTAGAACCCTCTATTAAGCACGTGGTTTTTCCCCTTCATCCAGTCAAGGGAGCGGGCTCACACATGAAATATTTCTTTGAAACTGCCACTAGCCTGTTCCCTTTCACTGTCGTGAGAAAGGCAGGCACATTGCAAGAGGTGCACAAAAGATTTTCATCCTCCTCTGCAAATTTGGCTTATCCTCTACCTGTTGGGGGAGGTGTTACAGGGTAATGGTCATGTGTACATATCTTGAAACTAGAATGCTTGCTTCAAGTTCAGGGTTTTTTTCACCTTTGTAAACTGTATGAGTTTAGATTGGGTTACTTAATCAGCACTTGTTCCAATTTTCTCATTGCATATCCACATGAAGCTATTAATGAGGTTGCTTGTTATTCGGTGCCGGCGAGTCGGTGTCCAACTCAGCAACCCTACGTACAACAGGTAAAACAGTGCTGTTAGTGCTTCTCTGCTGTTCATAGGGTTTCCAATGGCTGATTGTTTTTGGGAGTGGGTTACCGGGTCCTTCTCCCAAGCCTTCAGCACCTGGTGTTCCCAGGTGGTCTCTCATCCAAGTACTAACTGGGCCGACCCTGTGTAGTTTCTGAGATCTGATGGGACCGGATGCCACAGTGGTACAACTGCAGGCAATAAGGTGCTAGATAAGTTAATCTTTGTGATTTAAAATTATCTATAAAATAATATGTGCCAATAAATATTAACAAGACTGTATTTCTTGCTTTTTACTGCCAATATATTTTTTAAATTATCTTTTCAACACAAAAATCTGTCAGTACTTCTAATGCTCAGTTGTCCTCCCCCACTTTAAAACTGTTCTGAAATAGTGAAGACATGAAAAGTATAAAGATTTTTACACAAACCACTGGGTGTTTATCACCCAGCTTAAAAAATAAAACACTGTTGGTAGAATTGCCAGACTCTGTGTATTCTTCCTTAAGGTCCCCCCCATAGGAATAAATTCTTTAAGGGATGGAGAAGAGATCATTATATGAAATTGAGAGATGGAGAAAAGGAACAGCGAAGGAGTCAGACTTCCCTCATTTATTATTGTGAGCTCTGAGGCAAATTAATTAACCTACTTAGCTTCCATTTTCTAAACCAGAGGTCCCCAACTCCAAGGCAGAGGACACCTACTAGTCTGTGATCTATTAAGAATCAGGTCACATAGCAGGTGAATAACTTCATTTGTATTTACAGCCACTCCCCATTGCACAATAAATGTAATGCCCTTGAATCATCCCAAAACCATTCCCCAACCCCATTTGTGGAAAAATTGTCTTCCACAAAACTGCCCCCTGCTGTGAAAAAGGTTGGGCATAAACGATAAAAAAGGAGATGAGTCTATCTCATAGGGCTATTGTCAGGATCAAGTAATAAAAATGTATGTGAGAGAATCCAGGGCCAGGCTTTCAAAAAAATCAGATGTTCCATATGTATTCCTTTACACTCTTTACAAGTCCCCTTCAGGAGCCTCTTTGTATTTCTACAGGTCTTATTTGTTTTTCCCTACCTTATATTTAGTAGAGAGTCTTAGGGCTAATCCATGCCCTGGCACATAGGAAGCTTACACATCTCTGTCCATTGACAGTTAGGCAGGCCATGTGACAATCTGGTTCATGAGGTATGGTGGGTATAGATGGTTGTCATTTCTAGGTAAAAGCATTTAATTTTCATTGCAAGACTCTGTTTCCTGTGTTCAACCACTACATTAGCTACTTTTGCATAGCTGTGACCAAAATATTTGACAGAAACAGCTTACGGGAAGAAGGATTTATTTTTCCTTACAGTTTCAGAGGTTTCAGTCCATCATAGCAGGGACAGCATGGCAGAGCAGAAAAGATCATGTCATTGCAGACAGGAAACAGAGCAGAGCAGCAATGGGAAGGGGCTGTGAGAAGATATAGCCCCTGAGGACATCATGGCAGCAAGAGCATGTGGCAGAGCAAAGTCATTCACCTCATCGTGGGCAGGAAGCAGAGACAGAAAGACCATTACAAAGGGGCCATGGCCAAGGTATACCTTTCAAAGGCAAACCCCTAGTGAGCTACTTCTTCCAGCTATACCCTGCTTTCTACGGGCCCACTACCACTCGCTAGTGTATTCATATTTTGAATCTGTCAATGGATGAAAATATTCATTAGGTCAAAGCCCTCATAATCTAATCATCTCTGGAAACACTCTCACAGATACATCCAGAAGTGTTCTTTACTAATCTCCTAGGTGTTTCTCAATTCAAATGGGCTGACAATCAAGATTAACCATTACTACCACAGAGGTCATGAGGTAGCTATAAGAAGGGAGGAGTAGATCATTATGTTGCTGTATGGGAAGAAGTTGCCTTGGAAAGTCAATCCATCTGCTTTGAATTTATATGAGCAGGAAATAAATCCTTATTGTTTTATGCCATTGAGATATGAGTGTTTTCATTTCTCTGAAGCATAACCCTATTTTACACACAGTTTCTTCTTGAAGTCTTTTTTGATAATAGGAATAAGAACACCCAAATTGTATATCTGGCTCCGTTCCTCATTAAAATTGGGACCTGTTTAGGTGTCCTCATCCGTAAAGTTGGAATAAAATCTCCCTCAGAGCTGAAATCAATTCAAATGAGAGCACATGTGAAGATGTTTTGCAAAGTTGGAAGTCATGTACAGATGGAAAGAATTGTATAGCCTGACTAGTAGAGTTGATATGTTCAGCAATCACAATTCCCAGGTTTTCTGAACTGTTGCTAATTTAAAATGGTTCTTATAAATAAAATATGTACAAAAATATAGTCACAATACCATTCCTGGATTGCCATTTTGCACATTCTATTTAAAAAATGAAATAGGGCACACTTTATAGGCTGGTGGGCGTAGAGTTGGGAGAATAAAAGATTCTTCCTCAAACATTTGACAATAAGATGCTCCTCTAAGAGTTAAATTATAAAATTAAGACACAAGTCATTAGTTCAAAATATATTTGTTAAACAATGATTATATGTGTGTGTCAGCCAGCCTTTAAGATGGTATTTATATCCATGTGTACTCCTCTTCCACAATGAATGGGCCTGACTAATTTAACCAAGAGCATATTGTGGAAATGACAGAATGTGTCTTCCTAGGCTAGGTTGTAGAAGACGTTGTCTTGTTCTTTCTTAATTATTCACTCTGAGGGAAATTCTTGCCCTATCTGGAATACACCCAAGCAGCCTTTTGGAAAAGGCTCATGTGGTAAGGAACTGAGCTCTCCTGCCAACAGCCAGAGGATTGGTAAAACCCTGGGAGTGCACCATCTTGGAAGTGGATCTTCCTACTCCAGCCTTCAGAGGACTGCACCATCAGCTGTCATCTTGATTGCTGCTTTAAGACAGACAATAAGCTGGAATCACTGAGCTAAGCTGTTTCTAAATTCCTGACATACAGAAACTGTGAGGTAATAAATGTTTGTTGTGTTAAGCTTTGAAATTTTGGATAATTTATTGCTCAGTAACAAATGATGAATAGAATGTGTTGCCCCTATCTACAGCCTAGGAGATGCAGGTGGGTAAAATAAACCAGGCTTGTTTCTCATGGGACTCACATTTCAATAAGGATGGAGAGAGACAGATTATAAATATTAAATGATAAACAAATGTGATAACTTCAAATAGTGATAAGTCCTGTTGTAATGTCAGGAAGTCAGAAGTGCTTAAAGTGCATTTTAGACAAGGTTCAGAGACAGATCCTCTGAGAAGGAAAAATTTGAACTAAAAACCAGAATGATGAAGGCCTGGGGATATAGCCCAGTGGTAGAGTGCTTGCCTAGCATGCACAAGGCCCTGAGTTTGATCCCCAGTACCACAAGAAAACAAAAACCTGAATGATGGTCTCTTCATACAGGTGTTTAAGCAGAGTAATCCATTCAGAGGGAATAGCTATTGTGAAGGCCCTAAATCTGAAATGAACTTGATTTATAACCCGGCATCTACAGAGACAGCATGGCTGAAGCAGGGAGAAGAAACTGAGGGAATACAAAGGCTTTTCAGAAGGTACTTGTACCCAACTTGTTTTAAGGGAGACCCAGGGAGACTGTATTCAGAGAAAAGATACAATCAGGTACTTGCAACCTAGAAAAAAAATCAGTTTAGAGTCAGAATCTTACCCAGGCCAGAAACAATAAAAACAAGAAAGGATATAGGTCAATCTTTGACAAAATTATAGGTTAAGACAGAATGGGTTAGTCAGAAGAGAAATTAAATATGATGGAAACTAGAGAAAGATCAAAAAGATACATGTACAGTCTATTTTGAGGAGGTGGCTATGTGAATTAAAATCTATCCATGACTGTTTGGAACAGTAGGCATTTTGGAGATGGCCTGATGCTATTAGCTTTGAGTTGTCAAAGCAATTACTTATTAAATAACCTCATCATTTGCTGATGGTGGGGCAATGAAGCCAAAGGAGCACCTGAAGGAGCATTAACCAACAGGGAAAGTGGCCTTGGAAGTTGTTCCAAGTACAATATGCTTCAAGGCGGTGCCCACCATTTCTCTTTTTTCCATGCTCTCCTTCCCCTCCACCACAACGAGGCAAAGGTGACGAGAAGTGAAGGAGTAATGGGACAAAGAGGGAAGATAAGAGGTGTGGACACATGGGTCTGTAACAGGCAGGCTCTTGGGGAAGTGTAGACAGTAGTGACAGGCTTTGGAGCTGTGCCTTTGGGTCAGTCAAATGTCCAGGCTGAGAGCCAGGGTTTCAAGCCTGTGAAGAATTGGGTTCAGGTTCAGGTGCAGGTTCAATATGTTAAAAATTAGAATTTGTTTTGGTTCAGGTTTGGGTTTAAAATTTTAATTCTATGTGTAGATAGATGATTTTTTTTCAATTTTTCAATTTTTAAATAAGTAATGATGTAAAAAAAGTTAAAGCTGAATCTGAACTCAATTTTTCACTGGATTTGGGTTCAGGTTCAGGATCAGAAAAATGTTTTAAAATGCTTGATTCAGAATGAGTTCAGGGCTTGGGTCTGCGTTTGGTTTGAAGCCCTGCTATCTACACAAGGGATATTCCCCCCCCCCCCCCCCCCCCCGCCGTGGTACTTGGGGGTTGAACTCAGGACCTCACACATACTTTGCAAGTGTCTACCACTGGGGTGCACCTCAGTCTCTTTTTTAATTTTTTATTTTGAGGCAGGGTCTTGCTAAGTTGTACAGGTTACCTCTGACCTCAAACTTGTGATTCTCCTGCCTCAGTTTCTTTAGCCACAAGGCTTATAGGCATGCATCACTATGCCTGGCTATACATAGGATTTAAACCCGAACCCAAACTGAACCTGAGCCCTCTAAATTTTATCATTTGGAAACTTACCCAAGCCTAAACCCAACATTTCATGCGTTTGAAGCCCTGATGATAGCCAATTCTGAGCCACTAGGAGGCAGAAGTTTAGTTTTGGAATCAACTTATGCATTAGTTTTTCCTTACTGTAACAAAACACTTGAAGATGGTTAACTTCATGAAGGGAAGAGGTTTATTTAGCTCATAGTTCTGGAAGTTCAAGGTCTTACATCTAGTGATGGCCTTCTTCCTGGCAGAGTCCTGAGGTGGCACATGGTATCACATGGCAAAAGCCAGGGAGTGTATATGTCTGTCTGGGTATTCTGGTCTCTCTTGTTCTTCTTATAAATGCACCGGGTTACAATCACAGGGCTCCACCTAAATGACTATCTAATCCCCAAAACCTCCTAAAGACTTCACCTCTAAACATCATAGTTGAATTAAGTTTCTACCTTCTTAGTAACTCATAATGAGGATTAAACTCACCATAAACTCAGGGGGACAAACTGCTCAAACCATAGCACCCTGGAATCTAGAGAAGTTCCTCACATTGTCAGTAGCAGTGAGTTGTTTTTGGCAAAGCCTGTCTTCTAGTAATGAGTAAGAATACTTGCCCTCTCTACTCTGGTACCCAAATTCCAATAAAGGACTTAGGCTTGTAATGGCCACGTAGATTTTCCCTACTCTTAAATAAAAAAAAGGAATCTTTACCCTTCCTTAATTTTCTTTCACTTGAGAGAGAGGTGAAGGTGAGCAAATTTGCGTTCCACTGGGACCATTTTTCCCTAGTTTTATCACTGTTTATCAAGCAATTTGCCTGCAGCCTTACCACTGTGGTGTCCATCCAATCCTGTCAGATCTCCAAGCTAAGCAGGGTTGGGCCTAGTTAGTACTTGGATAGGAGACCACAGGTGCTGTAGGCTTGGCAGAAGGACCCAAAAGACAATCAGCTACTGCAAACCCTATGAATAGTAGAGAAACACTAACAATACTGTTTCAACTGTTGTACACAGGGCCACTATGAGTGGGACACTGACTTGACAGCATCTAACAACAACATCAAGCAATGTTGGAACAATGATAAATTGACCCAATTAATTGCTTTTCTTGAGAAGAAGAATGTACCAATCACAGGATATGCATATCCCACCTCCTTGTAAGTTCTAGTTCTAATGTAAATTAATTATTTTAGTCTGATTTGTATGTGTTTCCTGTGAGTTGAGTTAGTGTACAGGCACACAGTGTGGGTAAAATTAATTTCTGAATTGTCAGCAGCCGTAGCCCTGTGGCATCCGATCCCGTCAGATCTCGGAAGCTAAACAGGGTCAGGCCTGGTTAGTACCTGGATGGGAGACTTCCTGGGAACACCAGAAGCTGTAGGCTTAGGAGAAGGACCTGGCAACCCCCTCCCAAAAATTGATCTGCCATTGAAAACCCTATGAAGAGCAGGGAAGTACTGACAATAGTGTTTCCCCTGTTGTACAGAGGGTCGCTATGAGTCGGATACCGACTCGAGGGCACCTAACAACAACAACAACAAAGGGTTAGATTAATTCACCAAAGTAAGTTATACCTTATGACTTCTGTTACATTCCCTTCTAGATGCATTTAAAAATTTACTATTCAGAAAAATCACCCAGTGCCAAGCGCTATGGCAAATGCCTATAATCCCAGCAACTCCGGAGGCTGAAGCAGCAAGATTGTGAGTTCAAGGCCAGAGACAGCTTGTGAAACTCAGTGAGGCCCTGTCTTAAAAAATCAAAAAGGGGGCTGGAGGTGCAGCTCAGTGGTATAGTACTTGCCTAGCATGTGTGAGGCCCTGAGTTCAATCCCCCAGTGCTGAAAAATAAAATCACACAAAACTTGAAGTGAATCAAAAGGATGTCTACGTATCCTTTCACTGTCATTGTTTGACATGCTCACCTAATTATTTAATTTTCTATGTTGGAATATGTGTCTATGTGTGACTTTGCTATTAAAAGATTTTTTTAAAGGAGGCCAGACACTGAAGCTGCACAGTAACTTATAGATTTCTGTCTGTCCAGAGAAAGACAATAACTACAGAGGTTAAGGCACTGTAGGATATTAGCCAGCTTTGTGTCTATTAAGAATGAGAATTTGCTTCAGCATTCCTTTGACTGCCTATATAAAATGTCCAGTTCTTAAATTCTCCTTTAAGCCACTTTTATCATCTTACTGGTTCCTTCATTTTCTGCCAAATTGAAGAAAACCTAAGACATGTTCACTCTATATTTGCTTTGGTCTTCTGTTTCACTTTTAGAAAATCATACTTTAATGCTACCACATTCTTTCTTAACCATGCTTCTTTCCAGAATTTGCATATTGAATAGTCAAACTCGCATGTTTGTTTGCTCCCCACTGAATCTGACAATGTGGAATGTTTCAGAGCACTGGGATCCTCATAATAAACTTTAATCATGCACTGTCACACAAAATAAAAAGAAAAACAAAGCAAAATGTATATTTAGGCTTTTGGTTTATTCATATTTTGAACCATCATAGGTTTGTTCTTTAGGAAAAGTTTGAATGCTAGAGTTTGATTGTGTGTGCTCCTGGTAGCTGTCCCATGTGGAGACTCAACGCTGCAGTGAAAGCAGAGTGTCAGAGGTAGAGCAGCAGGAAGTGTCTTGAACAATGGTTTGAACTTGGTAGGAAGAATTGTTGTTGTTGTTAGGTGCCGTCGAGTCGGTATCCAACTCATAGCGACCCTCATAGGGTTTTCAGTGGCTGACTGTTTTGGGATTGCCTTGGGAGTGGATTGCCAGGTCCTTTTCCCATTTTTGTGGTGCTGGGAATTGAACTTGGGACCTCAGATACTGCAGCGCAGCGCTCTACCAACTGAGCTAAATCCCAGCCCAGTAGGAAGAATAGGAGACATATTCCAGTGTTCCCGATTGGGATTTGTAGCGTAATTTCTCCTAAAAGGCAATTAAATAATGATTAGTTTTCACGAATTATCCTCAACATAGTTGAGATAATGTGCTTTTTATGCAATAGTACTATTTTCAGTAATTGTGTCTTTTCATTGCAAACATATTTCAGACACAGTATGAACCAAATAATCTTTTGTGGGGCAGACTTGGAAACTGGTCCCAATTTATAACATTGTTTTTATAGAAAGTGTGTATTTTGTTCTAAACAACTAAATAAAAATGCTTCCGGGGAAGGAACATACAATACCTTTATAGGTTGGAAACAGCCCATAGTGAAGTTGATTGCAATGACAAAATTAGGTAAATTACAAACTGCTTCCTTCCAAAGGAAATGAAAGGCTTGTGCGAGTGTGTGTGTGTGTGTGTGTGTGTGTGTGTGTGTGTGTGTGTTTTATTAATGCTACCATATCTTTTAGTTTTCTATCACTACCATAGGACACACATTTCAGGTCCCCACAGGCTTTGCTCACATTTTCCTTTTTCACATAGTGCTGTTGTTAATACCTATGATTATTAAGAACAAAATACTTTTCAGTCCCAAATTGAACTTTCAGCATTTCATACAGCAAAAATATCACCTTCATCCCAATTCCTGCCAGAAAAGAGTAGATTTCTTCCTGGACTTTTGATATAGTACATTGCTTTAATGAACAACACAGAAGTGTCTACTTCCTTATAACAAAGTAATATTCTTGTTCTAAGTGACAGAGAATACTAATATTGGTATCTTTAGGGAGACTCGGTAGAGGATACAAATTATGTCAAATAATAATGTTCACTGAATATTTGATGTGCTCACATTGGCAGATTTCTACAATGGTTGTGTGTGATGGTAATGGTAATTTCTTTTTAAGACCTTTATAAGGGTTATTTACATTTTTTGGCTTCTGTGCCGGGGAACTAGGGATGTAAGTGGTTAATATTAAAAATCTATGAACAATGGATAATTTTAGTCAGAACCAGGGAAGTATGTTTTCTGATAAGAAATCCTTCAGAACTGAATTAGGGAAGTGACAAAAATCATATTCCATGGAAGAAATAAAGTTTTAAAAATTGGAACACAGTTGGAAGCTGGAACAATTCAACAGCTTTAGTTCTGATGCTCTTAAAATAGTTTATTTTCACTTAACTTACATCAAGTATTTTCCTTTATAATTAAAATATCACAGAATAATATTAAAGAGAATACAATTTCCTGTCTATGTGGCTCCACTCATTGTAAATTAATTGTTCCTCTCAGGCTGAAAATCAGGTTATTTCTACAATTTTTGCTTTTATGATCTGCCAACGAACTTTTATGCATAACTTTTTGTCCCATTATAACTTTAAAAGGGATTAAAGGAAAATTGGTAGGGCAAAAGCTATGAATATTTATGACTCTTATTACAAATGACTTCCCAGAAAGATTGTATCAATTTGTGCTCTACCTAGCTTTTGGTGTGTATTTTACTCATTGTTCATCAGATTCTAAAGCTGAGAATCGAGGATTCCCTTAAAAACAACATGAATGGCTCTGTTTCCTTGCCACCATAATGTGAACAGCTCTGCTCCGACATGCCCTCTCCACCATAATGGACTGAACTCTCTGAAACCTACTTGAATGCAGAAAGCTCTTACAAGTCTCAGATTTCAACCTTACTTGAATCTTCTGTAAAAATGAAAGAGGAGCTTCAAAAGGTTTAGTCTGAAAGAGTGCACTTACAAATCTGTGTTCCACAAGGGAATTTCGTGTTAAACTTGACTCAAGCAAAGAACTTCTTAATAGACAGCTGGTTGCTAAAGATCAAGAAATAGAAATACAATAACTTTTTAATGATGAAAGTAACTCATGAATAGATACTTCCAGTAACAATTCAAGCAATATGACCTTTTATTAAAAATTGTTTTTAACCTGATGTTTTCATATTGGAGAATTCCTAAATATTGCTGTAACAACTGAAATGATATAAAGCTGAAATATCAGAAGATATAATACCCAAAGTAATACAGATAGTTTGCCTTGACCAAGTAGGATACATTCCAGTAAACTTTTTAAAAGTCTAAAAATTATTGACTTTAGCAGAACTATACATAAAGCTTGATAATAAACTATTATGCAAGATGAATAAGTTCTAGAGAGCTGTACAGCATAGTACTTAGTGCATATGTTAACAATGTGATACTGTGTAATTTAAAATATGTTTAAAGTATGGGTCTCATGATAATGTTTTTTCTTTTTTCTTTTTTAATACTGGGAGGTTGAAACAAGGCCTCCTGCATGCTAAGCAAACTCCACCACTGAGCTCCACCCCTAAGTTCATATTTTATTTTTTATTTTGAGAAAGGTCTGACTGAGTTGAGTAGGCTGCCTCAGGCCTTGAACTCATGATCCTCCTGCCTCAGCCTCCTAAGTCGCTGGGATTACAGGGATGCACCACAACACCTGGAGTGTTAGATGTTCTTACCACAAAACCAAAACAAAACATGCAGATTCTTAGGAAAGTATTAGACATGAGAGGTGTGTTTTGTCTTAATTATGGTGATGGTATCACAGTGCATACACCTGTCCAAACTCATCATAGGATACACATTAAATATGTATGATTATCCATTATATCAATTATACCTTAATAAAACTTAACAAAGAAATTTAAAAGATCAGATACCAAAATGAAGATCATTTTGTATTAGTTATACTTCACAGTTTCTGTTTTCAAAGTTAATTTTTTCCATGAATGGATATTATGAAGATTCTTTGCTATTATTTAGATTTTAATGGCCTATATGTTGGGAAAAAAATCTCTGTTCATTATCTTTATCAGAATATGATAATGAACCCTCCTAAGGCTAAAGCTTTGTTTTGGTTCTGGAAAATGGACTATAATTATATCTTAAATAATCCTTTTATTCCACTTGATTTGATTATTTGTAGGAGAACATCCATCATTCTTTGAGTTTCTTTTTACCCTCTCTCTTATCCTATATACTATCCCTATCTTCCTTAATTATTTCTATCCATTCATTCATTTTCTGTATGATCTTGGAGTGTTTCTCCAGCTTGTCTTATGCATCACCAATTTGTCTTTTATGCTATGAATTTATCTTACCTCTTCTCCCTCACTGTACTCTCTTCTTCTCTTAGCTTATCCTCCTATCAAAGCTCAAAAGAGGCATTTTCTTACAGAATCAGAAGTACGTATGTTGTGATTTTTTTCCTACAGAAAAAGACTTTACTGCTTTACCACTATATTATTTGGTCATTCAAAATGTTTTTCCTTGTACTGTAGAATTTCTTCATAGACATCATAGTGATTTTGTCCCACTATTCATCCTTGAAAGAGAGAATTCTATGTGGAGCTGGTATTGAAGAACAGTTATGGTATGTCTGTTTCACCCACCACCTCTGGGATGGCTCCCTGGACTCCCTGCAGATTCAAGGGATGGTTACAGCTCCTACTTGAGTGTAAAGCTGAATCCACCCTGTATAGGAAATGCAGTGCTAGATTTCTTTCCAAGTATAAAATTTTTCAATGAAAATGCAAACAGAATCACACTGAAATTGTGCTTACTTGATTCAATGGGCTCTTATTTGGAGGAATAACAAAGCAAACAGGGATAGTTTCCTAGCTTATTGTATATTTTACAGCCTCTTTTCATTTCATAACTTTTAAGAAGCTACAACAAATAGACATTCATTGAACTCAGCATAAACCTTCCACTCCTCTGCAGCTGCAGTTGTAAAGGGGAATGATGGAGTTTTAGGATGAAGCTTTTTGAAGGCTTCTTTAACCTTTCCCCTCTGATTTCCTGGTTAGTTCAGTGCTTTAAGAGCTGAAATGGATTTCTATTCTTCTCTTTGGAGACAGCTTCCCAAATACCTGTGAAAGCTGTTTATCTGAGGTAGATTTTTCTATTCAGCTCCATGTTCCAAAGCCTTTTCTCTTTGGGACACATTGTTCATAAGGGTTGCACCTCTTTTCATCTCCAAGTTGGAAGGCATCCCTATTGCTGTACTATGGCTCCAAAAGGAGTTTCAATTCAATCATTGTCCCTTTCTCTTTTTTCCTTCCCTCTCTCCCTTCTCATTTCTTTTCTTCTCTGTTTTCCTTCTAGGTTGTTTACTCTGGAAAAAAAATTGAAGAGTGGACTTGGACCCTGTTGTGGACTAAACTTGTTTTTGTTGGGTACCGAGTTGAGTCTGACTCATAGCAACCCTAGGTGTAACAGAAGGGAACATGCCCCGACACTATTTCATGCCTGGCACTGCCAGTGCTTCTCTGATATGCATAGGATTTTTGATGGCTGATTGTTCCGGGAGTGGGCTGCCAGGTCCTTCTCCCATTTTTTTGTGGTGCTGGGGATCAAATCCAGAACCTCAGAGTGTAAAAAGCAGACACTCTACCAACTGAGCTAAACCTCAGCCACTATGTAGCCCCTAATGAGACTGTGCTTGGAGGCAAGGCTCTGCAGCCTTGAGTTTCAGTATCACATGGCACCCAATTCAATCTGATCTTGGAAGTTAAGCAGTGTTGGGCCTGACTAGTCCTTGGATGGGATACTGAGTGCTATAGGCTTGGGAGAATGTCCCGGCAGCCTGTTCCCAAAATAATCAGCCATCAAAGACCCTATGAAGAGCAGAGAATCACTGACATAGTGCCAGGCATGGCACAGTGTCAGGTAGTGTCTCCCTCTGTTGTACACAGGGTCTCTATGAGTTGAGTCTGACTTGATGGCACCTAACAACAACAGCACTGTTATAGGAGATCCTAAAGGTGAGGCCCTCATCTTTATAATACCAGTATGGCTGGTATTTTTAGAAGAAGAGAGATGGCAGGGACGTGCATGCACAGAGGAAAGAAAGACCACAACAAAAAGGCAGTCATCTGAAAGCCAAGGAAAGAGGCCTCAGTATCTTACTGGCACTTTGATATTGGACATCCAGCCTCTAAAAGTGTCAGAAATAAATATCTGTTGTTTAAGCTACCCAGTCTGCAGTATTGTTATTGTAGCCCTAGCTACCCAATATGGACTCTCTGTATGTATTGTCCTGCTAATCCGTAGCAACTCCTTCTGGGGATCTTGGCCTATGTCCAATTTCTATTATCCTGTGTTGCTGAAACTTGCTTTCCTGTTGGATGCTTTCATAGACATTGTAATGGGACATTGGGAAAGAATCCATTCATCTTTGAATTTTTCTTTTCTCTTTTTGTGTTTGAGATTATCTTACTATGTAGCCCAGGTTGGCTTCAAACTTATGATCCTTCTGCCTCAACCTCCCAAGTGCTGGGGTTACAAGCATGTGCCACTATGGCCATTAATCTCTTTTGAAACACTACATTTCTTGTGGCTTCTATCATGTCATTTAGCAGTTACATCCTATCTTGTTCCTCCATCAGTAGCAACAGCTTTAATGTCATCTACTCAATTAACCTATAATTGGCAAGCAGCACCTTATTATGTTCTACTATTAGTATCTAGAGGCTGAGATTTGGCTCAGTTGGTAAAGCACTGCTCTGTGCTATCTGAGGCCCTGGGTTCGACCCCAACACATGGCAGCCCACTCCCAAAACAATCCTGAAAATAATCAGCCATTGAAAAAACTATGAGGGTCACTGAGTTGGACCCTATTCAATGGCACTTAACAACAACAACAACAACAACAGCAGCAGCAGCAGCAGCGGCATTACTGTCTAGTACAATATTGATGCTTAAAAATGCTATATGGTTGTTTGGTGGGTTGAAATCCTCAAATTTGATCCAGGGACACAATGACCATGATTCTTTCTGTTTCCTAGGTATGGATGTAAATTCAGAGTTCATGAAGAGTGAGAGGACAGGGGACTGGGGCCTTCTCCCAACAAACATGAATATTTAGGCGTCCCTAGTTCTGGTTCCCGTATACCATGATATACTTGTCTGTTGTTTTCCTCAGAGGCCTAGAGGCAGATGTAGACAAACAGCAGGTGAGGAGGAAGAGCCATGCTGAGCAGGCTGCAGAGCTGTAAACAATGGAGCTATATTAAGAAAGACCTTGCATTTGTACACCTGCAGTATTTGTTCCAATCTTGGCACCCACTGGTCATTTTCCTGAATTGTTAGCTGGACAATGATAAATGTGACATGATTCCTAATATATACAAGTCACATGGAAGGATTCTTAGACACCATATCTTTGGTGTTTCACAAAGACTTGTGGCACATGAAATGATTTTAAGTGGCACACAAGATGACTTTAGGAAGCCCACATTAACACTGGGCAAATGCAAACATTAAATTGCATTTCCAGTACTATTTTAATCCTTTTTAGGGGGACAGGATGGAGAAAGTATCTGTTTGGTGCTGGTAGGTCTTTTGTTTTGACATTTCTGTTTACTCTCTCTGTTTCTTTCTTTCTTTCTTTCTTTCTTTCTTTCTTTCTTTCTTTCTTTCTATCTTTCTATAAGGTCTTGTTATGTAGACCAGGCTGGCCTTGAATTTACAATCTTCCTGCCTCTGCCTTCTGACTGCTAGGATTACAGGTGTGTGCCACCATGCCAGGCACTACCCTTCTTTTCTTTTCCTTTCCTTTCCTCTTTTCTTTTCTTTTCCTTTCCTTTCTTTTCCTTTCCCTTCCCTTTTCTTTCTTCCTTCCCTCCCTCTTTCCCTCCCTTCCTTCTTTCCTTTCTCTCTCTCTTTCTCTCTTTCTTTTCATTATTTCTTTCTCTCTTTGTCTCTTTCTGTACTGGGAGGCTGAACCCAGGGCCTCACATATACTTTGCAAAAACATTGTGCCACTGAGCTGCACCCTCAGCCCATTTTTTTATTTTTTAAATTGAGACAAGGTCTCACTAAGTTATGCAGGCTGCCTCTAGCCTAGTACATGCAATCTTCTTGCTTCTGCCTCTAGAGTTACTGGGATTGCAGTTGTGTGCCACCATGGCCAACTACCCTTTCTTTCTAAGATAGTATTTTCCCTCCTGTATTGTATCACTGATACTACCATTTATTATCATATACAAGTCTTCTTTTATAAATTTTTATTAGTAATTCTTAGTTAGCATACAAGTTAATGGGTTTCATTAGGACATTTTCATACATCCATATCATTGTACATTGCTCATTCTCACCCCATTACCCTCTCATGACAAACCCTTTTTTGGGGTACTGGGGCATTGAACCCAAGGACTCATGTGTGCTTTGCAAGTGCTATACTGCTGAGCTGAACACCTACCCCATTTTTTTACTTCTTATCTTGAGACAGGGTCTTGCTATGCACGTGCCTCTGGCCTAGAACTCGTGATGCTCCTGCCTCTGTCTCCCAAATTGCTGGGATTGCAGGTATGCACCACTATGCCCAGCCAAGTCTTTCTTCAAATAACTAATTTAGCTAAACAAGATGAGTCACTTGGAGGACAAATATTAAACAAATAATACTATAGGTGATATTCAGATAAGCAGCAATTTGGGAAGGAAGTACCCAGCATGATATTATGAAGAGGCTAGCACAGTTCAACCCCTCCCTTTTACTCCTACACTTGAAGAAATTGAAGGCTCTTTTGGAATGTTTTGCTGGGAGGCTGTAGAGAGAGATGTGATGGTTGGCTAGTGACATCTGTTATGACCAAGATGCCCAAGAGGAAGGAGAGGCTGCCCAGAAGAGGCTGAACCATCAAATGGTTCAGGAGAGGAAGGCAGATCCCTCTTCACAGATCTAGATGATGCCTGATGCACAGAGACGGACTCTGACTAGCTTCCCTTCAGATGGTCCCCAGGAGGCAACAAGAAGAGCCGTGTGAGGGGAATTGGGAGTATCACTTCCATGGCATCAAAAGTGCAGGAAAGCAGGGACTTTTAGTAACATCGATGCATGTGAACTGGCAGGGCTGTGTGAAGGCAATAAAGCTTGATGTCAAGATTGTTGAACTTGGTACCTTAACTCATAATTTGGATCTTTTCCTTTTTAACAATTAAATAATTATTGTTAAGCAACTTCCTCTTGAGAAGTCCACACCCAACCTTTGAATGTGTTCAACTGTCCTCTTAAATGTCTAAAATTTATATTAAAACCTGTTTTTTAGTAAACTCCAACTCATAAAAAATTAACATAGGTAAATGTACACCCATACGTATATAAGAATGGAAAATACAAGCTGACTCAATATGAGGGGGGAGGGGACTACTAAGAGGAAGTAGTTGATGGGGTGGCGGGGGGAGAATGGGGAACAACACAGATGAGCAAAGAAAGAGAGAAAAAACACAAAATACAGCATGCAACTCTATGAAAATACAAAAAAGGGGAAAATGTCAAGGTATAACACTTGGTTGCATACACTGTCATTTCAGGTTAATTAAAATTCTTACCTTTTTCCTTGCTTTTTCTGTTTATTTTGTTCTGTAAAATGTTTAAGAAGATGGAAGCATTAAGAATACGGATTTGACAATGAAATGCATGTCAGAATGAAACACATTAAGTTGTACATTAAAAATTTCCAATCTGGGCATGGTGGCACATGCCTGTAATCCCAGCCCCTCGGGAGGTGGAAGCAGGAGGATCACAAGTTCGAGACCAGAGGCAGTCTGTGTAACTTAGTGAGACCCTGTCTCAAAAAAAAAAAAAAAAAAGGGCTGGGGTTGCTGCTCAGTGGTCCAGCACTTGCAGAGCATGCAAGCACAGGCCCTGGATTCAACACCCAGTATGGCAAAAAAAAAAAAAAAAAAAAAATCCTATTAAAAAAAAAGAATATTGATTTGATAGTTGCATAACAAATATATCAACTGACATATTACTCCTTTCCCCTAATATGTATAAATAAAATACTAAAAAATGAATAAAATTAAAAAACACAAATCATTATAGGTATTCTCAAAATATTATTGTTATATGTGTTGTATGCTTCCAATGTAGAAAAATAGAAAAAAGCCCTATCCCATGGTTTCTCAGTATCTATGGAGATTGCTATTAGTTCTACTGTGGATACCAAAATCCACAGATACTCAAATCTCTCATATAAAATAATATATTAGTTATAATAATAGTACAATGTAAATGTTTCTTAAATAGTTGTCATAGTGGATTGTTTAGGAAATAATGTCAGGAAACAAAAGTCTTTGCAGGTTTTACAGACATAATCCTTTCCCCTGGGTATTGTTGTTCTGCGGTTGTTTATATCCTCACATGCAGAACCCATGAAATCGGAGACTGAATGTATATAAAATTCACAAGCAAAGCAGTTACAGATCTCAGTTGTACAGATAAGTGAGTTTTTTCATTTCCCTAAGCCAGTTGACTCTCCATTAGGAACCCCCATTGAATTTGAAAGCAGGAACAATTAATCAATCGATGACTAGTTCCATCTGTCATTTGAGATTAAACCAATCACTCCTAGAGTTCCCCCTTTCCCATCTCTGCCTCCTTGATGGCTTCTACCCTTCTACATTATGGCTCAGGGATGGCCGAGGGCACCTGGCTGACACCCTCTCTTGCGTGTGGTCTGGATCATATTTCAGTCTCTGTGGACATCACTGTTTTTCATCACTGACTGTACCTCTGTCTCCTCCTCCTTGTGAGAGTAGGGTTCTCTGTCACTCACCTCTGTATCCTTTTTACCATTCCAACATCGGAGAGCCTATGGTGGTTGTGTCTCAGCCCTTGAAACCCATCCTCTTTTCTAGCATTACTGACTTTCCTGCTGCTGAGCCTCATGCAGGGATGCTACAATGGAACTGGGGGTTTGGTTTACTTTCCAGGCTCTACAGAGGAAGTCAGGCCCTCTCTGCCTTCAGATCCCAAATGGTAGATTTCTTGGCCCATTTTGTGTTGCTATAACAGAATACCATAGATTGGATAGTTTGTAAAAAACAGAAACTTATTTCTTACGGTTCTGGAGGCTGAGAAGTCTAAGGTCAACATGCTGCCATCTGTTGACGGACTTCTTGCTATGACATATCATGGTAGAAGTCGTCACATGGTGGGAGCACAAGACAGGGCTGAACTTGCTTCTGTAACAAACCCTCTCCTACGACAATGAATCCACTCCCAAGATAATGACAATAATCCATCCATGAGGAGCGAGCCCCATGATTAAATCACCTCTTAAAGGTCTCACTTCTTAACACTCTTGCATTGGACATTTAGTTTCCAACATGTGAGCTTTGAGGGACACATTCAAACCCAACGGAGGGGCTGGGACAATGGGTCCCTTCCGTCAGCATCTCTCTCTTGTTTGGCCGCTCTCCTTTCTTCCATCTTTCCTTCCAAGATCCTTCTTCATGCCCAGCAATATTTATCACAACTGGGAACAAAATGACACACAATTCAGAAGGCCCAGGCTAAGGCAAATCCAAACATTTTCATTTGGATTTACTTTCTGTATAATGAGTTTCAACAGACTAATTAAAACCTGCTATAACCATTAGTGCACAGGATTTTGTAGGGACATAGTTTTCATTTTTCTGGGATAAATGCTCAGGAGTATAATTCCTGGGTTGTATGGTAGTTGTATGTTTAGTGTTCTCTAATTTAATGGCCTTTTTAAAAGAACAGTTTTAAATTTATAGAGAAATTGAGAAGATTGTAGCAAGAATTTTCATCTGTCTTACACTTATTTTCCTCTGTTAATAATATCTTAAATTTAAATGAGACATTGGCCACCAGTATACTTCCTTTAGGATAGGTACACTAGGCTGAATAATGGCCCCCCTGAGATCAAGTCCTAAACTCTGGGACCTGTAAATGTTACAAACATGGCAGAGACTTTGCAGATGTGAACAAATTAAAGATTTTGTGGTGAGGAGATTATCTTAGATCAACCAGATGGACCATACATTGCAATCACAAATGTCCTTATATTAGAGGAGAGGGATCATTAACATTTATAGAAAAAGACAATGTGACCACAGAGGCAGAGAATGGAACAATGTGACCACTCTGATGGAATGCAAGGAATGTAGCTCTAGAAGCTAGAAGTAAGGATGTAATTATGCCCTAGAATATTCAAAAATTTAAAAGATATCAGAGGAATATAATAAAGTTTCTCTTCATCCAGTTACCCTTTCTTGAGGCAGCCAATGTTACCAGATTCTCATACATCTTTCCAGAAATGTTTGATGCATACATGAGCAACATACATATTTATGTATTTCTTTCTCTTTTCACATAAATGATGTCATGCACATTGTTCTGAAATGTGATTTTCCTCCTCTAACAACAACTCCTGGAGATTTTTGCATATAAATAGCTTCCTTTTTCCTTTTCATTGTTGTTGTTGTTAGGTGCTGTCAAGTCCAGTCCAATTCATAGTGACCCTGAGTACAACAGAACGAAACACTCCCTGATTCTGTGCCATGCACATGATCTTTTTTATGTTTAAGCCCATTGTTGTAGACACTGTGTCAATCCATCTAGGTGAGGGTCCTCATTTTTTCGTTGTTGTTGACCTGCCACTCTCCCAAACATGATGTCCTTCTCCAGGGATTGGTCCCTTCTGACAACACGTCCAAAATACGTAAGACGCAGTGTAGCCATCCTAGCTTCCAAAGAGCACTCTGGCTGCACTTCTCCTAGCTCAGTTGATAGAATGCTGCTCCATACTCTCTGAGGACCCAGGTTCAATACCCTGCTCTGCAAAAATGGGAGAAGGATGTGGCAGTCCACTCCCAAAGGAATCCCAAAACAATTAGCCATTGAAAATCTCCTGAAGTTCACTAGTGACACCTAACAACAGCAACAACAATGTTTGCACCAAGTTAGCTTAAGTTAGTTCCTTTTTGTGGTTGTATTATATTCCATTTAAAAGATGGATTGGAATTAATTTAGCCAATAACAGCCTAAGTTATTTTCAATTTTTTAATCTAAAAACTGGGACTTACTTGCTCAACAATTTTGTGTGTCTGTAATTTTGTTTGCATTTCATCTGAATAGTCTTGGCATAAAGGTATATGTGGCATAAATGCACAGCTGAGTTGTGTCTCCTCAAAATTCATATGTTGAAGCTCTAAACTTCAAGGTGACTATATTTGAAGCTAGAATCTTTACAGAGGTCATTAAGGTTAAATGAGGTCAAAAGGGGAAGGGGCTTTACACAGAAGAACTGATGTGTTTATAAAAAGAGGTAGACATGCCTAAAGAGAGTGTTCACAAAGAAAAGACTATGTGAGGACATGGAGAGAAATTAGACATCTGCAAGTTAAGGAGATACTAAACCCAATGATGCTGATACCTTGAACTTGGAATTCAAGTTTTTAGAACTCTGAGAAAACAAATTTCTCGTAAGCCTCCCACCCTGTGTATTTTGTTGTGGCTGTCCTAGAAGACTAATAAGTGTATAAATAATCTTGACAATTATTGCCAAATGGCTATGCATTCAAGTTGGACCACTTCATAATTTTTTCCAGCCTCTATTCTTCAGCTAATGGTCATTTAGTTATTTTTGCAAGTGTTAGGAACAAACATTGTTGCAGTTAACTTCTTAAAATAAGATTTTTGTTTTGCTTTCTAATTAATACTTGCATGCCTGATCATAAAATGGCCAGCTACTTGCTTTACCCAGAAACCCAAATTTGATTTCCTTAAGGAACAAAAAAAGAGGAACTTACTTAGAGAATGAAGGGACACCCTAAAGTTCCAAACGTACTGTGAGTTGAAGTAATCTTTTCCTTGTGATATTACACTAAATTTCCAGGAAGCTATGATTTCTAAGGACGACATACAAGTGCAAAAGGAAGAATAAATATCTTCACATGTGTTAGTTAGGACTTACTCTGGTTTCAAGGGATAAAACCTCAAATTCAGCTAAGCATGGTGGTACCGCCTTTAATTTCAGCACTTGGGAGGCTGAGGCAGGAGGATAGAGAGTTTGGGTCAGCTTGGGCTGTATAGTAATACCCTGCCTCAAAACACAAAACACAAAACACAAAAACAACTACCAAACAAACAAAAAACAGAAAGAAAGAAAGACAGCCAGAAAGAAAGAGAAGAAACTCAAATTCATCTTAGCTTAAGTAGTCAATGGAATTTCTTTCTTATCTTATATACTCATAAGCCTGTGAGGTTAGTCTATTGCAAGCACAGTTAAATCCAAAAGTTTAAATGTTATCATGTAGTAATTTCTTGCCCTCTCATTGACTCTTTCCTTTTTTTTTCTTTTTTTTTTTTTTTAGTTGGACTTCATTCTCACATAGGTTTTTGTCAGAAGGTCACATGGTAGACTTTAGTAGCTCCAGGATTATAAAATTCACAATATTGCTGGGCGCGGTGGTGCACGCCTGTAATCCCAGCGGCTTGGGAGGTGGAGGCAGGGGGATTGCACGTTCAAGACCAGAGCCAGTCTGCGTAACTTAGCGAGGCCCTGTCTCAAAAACTGAAAAAATGGGCTGGGGGTGCAGCTCAGTGGTCCAGGACTTGCCAAGCATGCAGGCGCGAGGCCCTAGGTTCAACTCCCACTACCACACACACACACACACACACACACACACACACACACACACACACACACAAAGATTCACAATATTACAGAGAAGAGAGTGTCCCTTTCTCTCTCCTTTGTCTGTCTCTGTCTCTTCTGTTGGTTCTGTTTCTCTGGAGAACTCTAAATAGTATAGAAGTGCCTACTGTCATATTTCAGTGAGTGAATATCAAGTGAAAGCATATAAGGACTTTTTGGGAAGCGGGAGGCCAGGTGGCTGCAGTTAAGTGGGAGAAGAGATGGAAGAGGTAGGAGATGTAAAGCTCCTTGTTGGCTCTTGTGAGGCCTTAGGCTTTTACTCTACCCATGATAGAGAACCACAAGGGGCTTTGATTTCAGAAGTAAAAGATCTGACATAACTCTAATAAGATTAGAATTTGTCAGTTGATTGCCTTTGAAGATGTAGAGAACAAATGAGCAATGACTAAGAGTTTGCCATGAAGCATGGTGTTGCCAGTAAACAAACTAAAGAAGACTAAGAAAGGCATATATTTGGGAGGAGGATCAGGAGTTCTTGAGGCACCAGTGTGCTAATCACCCCACCTGTATTCGCTCATTTAATTATTCCAAGAGTATTACCAGGAACATGCTAGTATTCCCACTTTCAGTGAAGAAATGGAAGCTGAGAGGTTAAGAAATATGCAGAAATCACCCCGATTGTAGGATGTAGGACTGGAATTTAGTCCAGGGGTAATGTCATACCAAAGCCTGGATTCTTGAGCAGTACACTACCACAGCTCAACATGAGACAGATAATAATGGCCATGATAGCCTTACCTGTTCATGAAGACTGAGGACCAATGAATATTCCCATACTTGACTTCTTCCTCCTCTTCCTTGGGTGGATGGATAAAAGGCATGCCCAAGCTAAGGGATTTGATCTCCAGTGTATGAGTTAGTGTGGGCTGCCATAACAAAACAGCATAGTCTAGACAACTTAAACAATAGAAATTTATTTTCTCATAGCATAGAGGCTGAAAGCACAAGAACAAGGTGTTGGCAGGTTTGGTTTCTCCTTAGGCCTCTCTCCTTAGCTTACAGATGGCCACCTTCTCACTATGCCCCCATCCTGTCTTTCCTCTGTACACGCATAGCCCTACTATCTAGCTCTATGAATCCAAATTTCCTTTTCTTATAAGGAAACCAATCAGACTGGATTCAAACCCACCCTAAAGGCCTCATTCTAGCTTAATCACCCTTATAGAGGCTTGGGATGGTTAATTTTATATGTCAAGGTAACTGGGCTAGGGGATACCCAGGTAGTTGGTAAATAGGTTTGTTGTGAGGGAGTTTCTGGAAGAGACTACCTTTGAGTTGGTGGGATGAATAAAGATCACTCTAACCATTGTGATTGGGTATCATCCAATATGTTTAGGGCCAAAATAGAACAAAATGATGGAGGAAGGGCAAATTTTCTGTCTCTGAACTGTGATATCCACCTCTTACCCTTGGATGTTGGTGCTTTTGGTTCTTGGGACTTGAGGCTTACATTGAATCACGTTGTTGGTTTTTCTGGTTCTCCAGCTAGTAGATGGCAAATTTGGGGTCTTCCCAACCTCCATAATTATGTGAACCAACTCCATAATGGCTCATACACTTGCTCTCTCTTTCTTTCATTCATAGTTCTGTATCTCTGGAGAAGCCTGACTAATACAAGGGTCTATTTCCAGATGCAGTCACATTCTGAGGTATTGGGTGCTACAGCTTTGATATACAGATTTTATAGCATGTAACACCTAACAATAACAACAACACCTATAGTTAGATCAACAGGTGTGAGCCATAACTTATTTTAACATTATACTATGTTGTTGCTAGGTGCCATCAGGTTGGTAACTGACTCATAGCAACCCTACATACAACACGGGAAACACTATTGTCAGTGCTTCTCTGCTGTTCATAGGGTTTTCAATGGCAGATTGATTTTTGGGAGGGAGTTTCTGGGTCCTTCTCCAAAGCCCACAGTTCCCAGGTGGGCTCCCATCCAAGTACTAATCAGGCCCGACCCTGCTTAACTTCTGAGATCTGATGGGATCGAATGCCGCATGGCTAAGCCTGC
The DNA here is from genome assembly GCA_007922755.1 of Pedetes capensis. Classification (NCBI taxonomy): domain Eukaryota; kingdom Metazoa; phylum Chordata; class Mammalia; order Rodentia; family Pedetidae; genus Pedetes; species Pedetes capensis. The sequence goes on along the minus strand of VMDO01013596.1, from coordinate 9,468 downwards.
AGGCAACATTATACTATACTATTACTTATAATTACTAAGGAGAAATATCTTTGTTAGAGAAGGGAGGTTATAAAAGCAAGTGGCCAAAAGCTGCTAACCCTCGAGTTCACTTCTGGTATCTTACACATAGTTTCCACAAAATGGTCATGGCCCATGAGCAACAAAGAGGCCATGAAGAAGTTTAGGAGATCTGAAGACTACTCATACTGTCTTGTCATAGTGTTGTGAACTTGGTATTATACATGTAATACTTCTGTATTCATTAGTGTTTTGTTGCTATAACAAAATACCTGAGGTAGGCTGTATAACAAAGGATAAAGGTTTATATTTGTTCATAGTTTTGGAGGTCCAAACCTCACTTCTTGCTGACAGTCTTGAAGTAGTACAGAACATCACATTGAAAGTGACAGGGAGCATGCATTTCTATATATATGTCTGTCTGGTCTCTATTCCTCTTATAATGCCACAAGGATTCAATCAAGGGAGTGCTACCCCAAAGACCTTATCTAAACGTAATCACCTCCTAAGAGCCTCACCTTGTTGTTAGGTGCAATTGAGTCCGACTCATAGGGACCCTATGTACAACAGGCAAACACTATTGCTACTGCTTCTCTGCTATTCATAGGGTTTTCAATGGCTGATTGCTTTTTTGGGATTAGGTTTCTGGGTCCTTCTCCCAAGCTTGCAGCACCTAGTATTCTCAGGTGGTCTCCCATCCAGGCACTAACCAGGCCCGGCCCTGCTTAGCTTCCGAGATCCGATGGGATTTGATGCCACAGTGGTATGACTGCAGGCAGAGCCTCACCTATAAACATCATAATTGGATTAGGTTTTCACCTTCAAATGCCTCAAAGTGAAGATTAAATTTTAACAGGTGAAGCCTTGGGGGACACTCAAACAATATCTAAACCATAGCAACATGCTAATTATGATAACCAAAGTTTGGGTTTTTTTTTTTTGTTTGTTTGTTTTTTTTTTTTTGCTTATGGTTGGTGATTGATTTTAGGGGGAGAAGGACAATAGAGAGATTGGAAAGAGTGAAGAAGACCTGAGGAAAATGAAGGTAAATCCTTTTAAATATCAGGATAAAGAACTACAAATGTCAACTACAGCTCACCTAGACTCCACTTATTTATAATTCACATTGCAAAATTACTTTTATTTTGGAAATTGATTTTTAGGGAGGAATCAACAGAGTCCAGATGGGCTTAAATGAACTGATATAATGAAATAAAATATTACAGGTTAAGTACGCCTTATTCAAAATATTTAGGATTTTTTTCAGATTTTGGAAATATTTGTATATACACAATGAGATCTCTTGTGAATATTTCAAGTACACTTCATATCTTATACCTTAATTTTATACAGTATTATAACAATTTTGTATATGAAATGAAGTTTCATGGGTGGAATTTTCTACTTGTGGTGCTGTATCAATACTAAAAGTGTTTTGGGTTTTAGAACATTTCAGAAATCTGACTTTTGGATTAGAGATGCTTAACCTGTACTATTTGTAGCCACCTTCAGTGTGGCAGTAGAGGCTTTTCTTTTTTCTATAATGAAAGTGGTAAAGTGGGATTTTTCTGTTTTGGGAAATTATACTTTTTGGGTGGGAGAATATTCCAGGAAAATTTTAGAACAGAAGAAACATTTAAATCACAGTAAATTAAGAACTATTTTTCAAGTAAAATGTTCTATACAATTCAATGGTGGATTTTTCCACAAGTATGTTGTTGTTGTTGGGTGCCATCAAGTTGGTATCTGACTCATAACGACCCTCATAGGGTTTTCAGTGGCTGACTGTTTCAGGATTGCCTTGGGAGTGGGTTGCCACGTCCTTCTCCCATTTTGCGGTGCTGGGAATTGAACTCGACCTCAGAGACTGCAGCGCAGTGCTCTACCAACTGAGCTAAATCCCAGCCCTCCACAAATATAAGACCAGGTTTATTCTACATTTCCATCTCTCTCCAGAACCACTGTCTATAAGTTGAAAGGGAATATAGTTTTTAGTTAAAATTTAATAACTTAGTAATTATTCTCATTATATAGAAAATACTCACATAATAACTATAGATAGAAATATTGTTAAGTTAAACTACAGTTAGTTACTTTGTTTAAAAAACTATCTCTTTCTTACCCTCTAAAAACTATTGTGAAATTTTGAAAGCCTCCAATTTATAGAGTTTGTGGTAGCTGCCCAGTTAGCTTTTGGTAAAAACATCCCCTGCTGTCCTGCAACTAGGCATTCAGGGTGATATGTTTACTTTAGACTTGAGAAAGTTCATTCTCCAAACCTAAATACTAGCTCCAAGAAATGTAGGTCAAATTCATCCTACAATGAGGTTTGAACTCCTTAGATCTACTACATCTAAATAGAATGAGGAGGCAAAGAAATGCCTTTCTATTGTTAGATTGGGAAACCGGACACCTGTCTCCAAGTTAAAAAGTTTGTCTAATAGAGACTTTTGTTCTGGTTATCACTTTTCAGTTTTCCAGTTCCACTCATGAAAACATGATCCTATGTCTTTACTGTTTTTGAGGAATGAAGAGAAGGTATTCCTTTTCTGGGACAAGTCAGCAGTATTGAGACAGTGAGGCCGGAGTTCCACATTGGACCTTTGACTTTAGTGGAAGACTGGAGTTAACTACGCGTGGCCTCCTGGACAATTTGCTTTGAGATTTTATTCTTTTAATGTTGTTTGGTAGTTTATAGGAATTATGGGGGATTCCTACAGAGGTAGAGGGGATAGTGCTTGAGATAAGGGGAGGCTAAGAGAAGAGTTGAGAGGAAAGGAAAGAAGAGAGAGAAGAGGAGAAGCAAACACGATTCCTTTTTAACCCGTCCATGAATCGAATAACTTTTTCAAAGTTTTCCAGATGGTTTTTTCTGATCCCACAAGGATATGGACTTCTTTTGCCCACACGGTGGCACTAGTTGTTTAGAAAACAGCCAGGACATTCTGCAAGCCCGCTGTGGCACTCCTCAATGTGCTGAGAATGAGCTGCAGCTGACGTTTTGAGTAATTAATAACGCATTAGAAAATTTACTAACAGGGATAATCCTCATTGAGTTAATTAGAAAGCAATTTTAAGTCTGGGAAAGTGGGGGAGAAATGAGCGAGTGGAGGTACTGTCTCTCCACCGCCTGTGCGCTGTGGCAAGTTTGCACAATCACCCAAGACTCTAATCTAGCAATGACCTGTTAAGGTTCTGCTCCATTGCCAACTCAAGTTCCTTCCCAGGGTGAGTCAGGCAAGGTGACATTGCAGTGGGAGAGGGAGGGATGTCCCCTTTCAGTGTAATGGGAAGAATCTTGTGCTGGAACTTGGAAGACAATGTTTGACCTGCTTTGTCTGCAGCTAATTCCCTCCTGTGACATTGAATGGGGCACTTTGCCCTTCAGGGAGTTTCACACCTACAAAATGCATCCTCTGGGCCAGATAACCTCTAAGTTCCCTGTTTTGGTTTGGTGATGTTAGAAGACAGGAGTTTTGTTAGTTGGAGATGTATAGATACATGCTTCTATAATGTAATCACAATGTCAGCAAACAGCATCTGCTGGATTATGATAAGAGTGCAAAATGCAATGCTCACACACTCAGACCGCAGCTGCAGGAGGGATTTTGATTGATATCAGCAACCGGAGCTCATTGCTCTCTGGAAAGAAATTGAATTTGAAAAGGTCTTTTAAAAGAGCCTTCAGGGAGTCACAGGGAATAAGCATAGACAACTTGCAAAGAAGGGTTTGGGGCTTGGATGGAGGGGCAGGTGAAAGGAAAGACAGCAGGAATGCGTGCCTGGGGGAGCCTAGCCAGAGAAGGGCCTATTGGCACTTCTAGGATTAATCACAGCTAATCACTTAGCTGGAGGGATGTGCTGAAGGCTGGAATGGAGCATTGAATTGTCCAGGCACTAGTTCACCCTTTACATTCTTTGCTTCCTGCAAAATTTGGCCAACCCTTGTCAGTGATGTTTTAATTTGCTTAGAACAACACAGAATCCTAGGCAGCTCTGACTTTGTTAGTTTATGATGAAAGTCAAGGATTGCTCCAGGTGGGGCTTTGTTGCAAGGAAAACATTTGAAAGGATAGTGCATGGAATATTAGTCTCCATGAAAAGAGAATAAGGTTCATTGCTCAGTCTATTTTCTCAGATGTTCCAAAAAGAGGGCTCATATTTCAGCAAGGGACGAGTAACAGCAACTTGCTTTCAACATGGAGGATAGGAAGAGGTTGCGTAATGAAATGGGGAAGAACATGAAAATATTGGTGATCCTGTCTTTGAAGAATCTGATATATACAAATGCAGATTTTCATAAAAGGAAACAATTATAAGACTTTCTACATATGCACCCAATATTTTTTGTTCATTTCTTTTAAGTTCATCATGAATAACTTTATTTGTAACTCATATAGGTTTTTCCCATTCATAAAAATAACAGGAGACTGATAAAAATTAAGCAATATCTAGATCAATAGTAAATAAAGTAAGAAAAGAGAAATGTCTCCCAATTATCAGGTCTCACGATCACATCTTCATCCCCTAAAATTCTGGTGTATATTTTTTGATGAGTCTATTCAACCAACTAAATTCCTCAAGAAACACTGGAACGGATTCCTTCCATTTATGGATATTTGAGCTCAGACAAGTTTTCCAACTTTGGTTTGGGACCAAATGGTGATCAATCAACTCCATTTGCCTTGGACTTTTCAACACCGGAAAGTCTAGGGAAAACAAGGACAGTTTAGTTACTCTTGTTGTTAGGTGCCCTGAAGTTGGTGTCCGACTTGTAGCGACCCTATGTCAACAGATGAAACACTATTGTCAGCGCTTCTCTGCTGTTCATAGGGTTTTCAATGGCGGATTGATTTTTGGGAGTGGGTTGCTAGTTCCTTCTCCCAAGCCTACAGCACCTGGTGTTCCCAGGCAGTCTCCCATCCAGGTACTAACCAGGCTGGGCCCTGCTTAGCTTCCGAGATCTGACGGGATCAGATGCCACGGTGCTACAGTTAGTTACTTTGCTGTTGTTGGGTGCTGTTGAGTCAAGTCTGACTCATAGTGACCCTCATAGGGTTTTCAATGGCTGACTGTTTCAGGATTGCCTTGGGAGTGGATTGCCATGTCCTTCTCCCATTTTTGTGGTGCTGGGAATTGAACTCGGGTCCTCAGAGATTGCAGCGTAGTACTCTACCAACTGAGCTAAATCCCAGCCCAGTTAGTTACTTTAGTTTCACTTAATTTCTAAGTGAGCATATAGACCTAAGGCCCAATCCTGGGGAAAAGCACTTGCTGCTTTTTTTCCAATTCTGTGAGATAACATTGTTTTCCCTCTTTCCTTCAGAGTGAAGCATGCACATCTGATCATTTATTTTCCTTTCTCTGAGTCCAGTGGAGTTGCCAGTTTGAAGGGGGATGGATGGGCAGGGCGCCTGCATCCATGTAAGTCATGCTGTGACTTTTCTCCACTTGACCCATGGTATGAAGATGGTGGCAAGACCATAAAGCCCATTTCCTGGGGGCCCTGAAGAACATAAACATTATCTTCAAGAAATTCTCAACTCTCACCTGTCCAGTCTCACACTGCATTTTCGAATATGAACCTCAGGTGAAGGCTGTGTCCCCTTAGGCAAAAACACTGAAGTTTCTAGAGGCCATGGGCTGGTTTCCCCTCTCTCCAAATATTACTGCACTGCAATTGTTTCCACCACATTTTTAACTTAATGAGGAGAGGCTATGTGCCCAGAACTATTGTATGGTTAGACATGTTCAAGTACAAAACAGCAAGAACATAAGGGGTGTGTCTAATGTAGGAAGTACAGACCAAGGAAGTCTTTGCACCTGCCAGGTGACAGTTTTTGCTAAACACCAAACAATCAAAGCTATATCTCGCAGACTAGGTGAATACAGAGGTAATTTAGGAATAAAGCTGGTCTAAGAATTATAAAGGGGATTTGAAACAGAGACTGTTTCATTCTTGAGTCAGCTTCAGACTATCACTATGAAGTGGTTTTCGTTATTCTTCATTTTTAGTGTAGTGGAGAGATTAGGAATATAGGCTTTGCAATCCCACCCCACCTTCACCATTTAGTGTTTGTGTGACCCTGGGTCTGTTTCTCCATTATTTAGAAGTTCTGCTGCTTCTCGCTAGAGGTAATAATATCAAGGGCATATGATTGTTGTGAGAATTGAATGCTGTGTATAGCACTTAGAAACCTGGCCTTTTGCTCTCAACAGGAACTAATATCAATCTAGGATGTAGATGGTAAGATTGAAGCTCACAGAGTTTAAGTAATGAATCAAAGGCCTGAGTCAAGATTTCAACTCAGATCTGGTATCCTCAAAACTCTAGTTGTATTTAAACTTAGCAAGGAGCATCAACCTTCCTTGATTAAGAACTGACCAGAGAGAAGGATTCTGGGACCATTTGTATACTATTTCAAAATAATAAAAAACACATAGCCAATAATGCTTATGATAAACATCTACTGAGAACCAATTACCATTCCAAGTGTTTTCCTGTAATAACTCTCTCTGTATAACCTCATTGACTTTTTCACACTCAAAAGTCTTTTCATTTTACAGATCCAGAAATTGAGGCACAGAGCTACAGAATCTAGGCAGAAGCTAGAGCTTATATTTGCAAGATTGCTTCCAACCCAGGCATTCTTGGGGAGTGAACTGGCAGCCAGTGCCCCAGCACATACCCATGAATGGCTGTACACTCAGGTCTCTCAGCTAAGCTTCCTGAAGAGCCAGGTGCCAGCTGGAGCTGGGGGCTCCTGGCCTGTGATTGGCTGCCAACATTTGTGGTTAGCCCTCCGTGGTGGGGAAGGCTAGGAAGGATGTTTGGGGCTAATAAATAATGCAGCTGTATGCACTGAGGGACAAGAGAGCAAGGAAGGAGCAGAGAACACACTTTGCCTTCTCTGTGGTATCCAGTAATAATCAACCAAATTGCAGACATACCAATCCTTTGGCCAGGCAACCTGCTGAGCAAGGTAATGCTTGTAACTTCTCATGCCTTGAGCCAACGTATTTATTACATTTTTATGTTTGTAATCAAAACTACTTGGGCTCTTTTCCTTGCAGAGAATGAAGGGAGGGAATAAGGGAAGCTGACATCAATTTTGCTTTTCTTTCTAATGAATGAAAATAGAAAAGGTATAACAGGACAAGTTGAGAGACACTAAAGTCTCATAGAAAAGATGCAACATGTATCAATTACTATAAATGAATACTGTTGGCAGAAGGAAGGTTTAAAAGGAGGGCTTCTTGAATGAAAGGGTAAATGAATCATCAGAAGGAGATAAGTGAGTCTCTTGGGAAGAAATACGATTAGTCTAGACAAGTCAAATAATCAGGAGCAAAGAAATTCCAGCCAGGGGAGGAAATGTGTGGTTTCCCAAGTATTGCCAGGATTTCCAGGCATTTCCTAAACTTAGTTGTACTAAGGAGAAGAGCAGGGTTTCTGAAGATGTGATCCGTGTGCCACTCACATCAGGATCACTGCAATGCTTGTTTAAAGTGCAATTTTTGGGTTACACCCCAAACAGAAAATCAGACTCTGTGGTTGCTAATGATCTGCATTTTGGGGAAAACAATCTCCCTAGTGATTCTCATTCATATTAATTTTAAGAATTACCATGGAATTGCCTACTTCAAGATTATGTTCTTGAATTGAGATTTCTACACAGGGATTATGACTATACCCTTCTTTCTAATGTGGTCCAAGGAAAAAGTTGTGTGGAGGAAGAGCAAGAATCTTTGGGTCATTTTGTGGATGCTTGAGACTTATAAAAAGGATTATCAATGTTTTGGTGGATGGTATGTTACAAATAGCAGGCAATAGAGTTTTTGGAGGGAATGAACAAATGATTGAGACAAATGTGACAAGGAAGGATCATACTTGGGCATAATAGTTGCACAGAAGTTGTGTGGATGAAGATGATGTTAAGACTGGAGTCGGTGAGCCAAGAAGTAGCATGTAGGTGTTATAGGGTAAGGAACAGGCATAGAAATATGCAGCCATACTGCTGTTGTGGTGTAGCTCCTGAGGTAACTAATGGTCACACTCACAGCAAACTATAGCTTTGCCTCATCCAAGTGCCCCCTGCAACCCAGGCTGACTTGCCAATATGAGTCCATGCCCTGTAGAGGGAGAGGCCCCCTGCAACTCTGATGGCAGACAATTGCAATGCCGAGATGTGTCAGTGGGGTAGAGCTGAGCCAGCAACAGCCTCTCAGCCTCTTAGATTCTGAGGTTGGTCTACTGCTGAGACTTTTGTTTTAAGAGAGAAGACCAAACATTTGGAAGACTTCTGAATGTCAAGTCATGAGTACAAGGTCACTTTTGCATAATCCTAACTTTGTGCTGTCTACAGCTTGATATTTTAGTCCCCTTTCTACACATTTAACAGAAAAGAAAGATAAGCTAAGAATGGTGGTCAGATTTGAGACTTAGTCAGCTCTTAAACATTTCCAGGGGAAATGTAAAAAGAAAGAATGGAAAAGTTATGATTATGTATATATATATGTATATATATATATATATATATATATATATATACCTAGTCTTTAAAACAGTTTTATCCAAAATAAATTCATCTCAAAAAATTTAAAAAGTACTGTGAAAATTCAAATGAAAAATAAATAAAAATTAAACAAAATCCTCTTATGAGTGCTAATTTTGTTTTCCAGAGATTAAGCATTTTCCAGAGATCAAAATTTTAGTGCATATCCTCCCAGAATTTCTGTACTTTCATGTGTACACAAATATGAACATATGGGAATAAGCAGGGTCCTACTATGTTTAGTATTGTTGCTATGTCCTCTGATTTTACATGTGAACATCTTTCTATGTCATTGATGCATATACAAATGGCACATATGCATAATACAGAAAATTTAGTGTTCTTTGTAGTTTTCTATTGTGTATCTGGAGCATGGTTTATTTAATAATGCCTGCTTGATAAATATTCATATTATTTCCTCTTGTTCAAAGTAACAGACAACTATTCAAACAAATCTCTCTGTCTTATGTATAAATATCACTATATACCTGTGGAACTATTTTTGTAGAATAACTACAGAATATCTTCCCCCCAAAGATTTATTGCACCAAAGATAATATATTTTAATTCATTTGTAATGCAGTACTTAAAGGTTGAACCCAGGACTTCACACATGCTAGGCAAATGCTCTACCATTGAGTTGCACTTTCTAAATTTTTTATCTTGAGAATAGTTCTCACGAAGTTGCCTAGGCTGCCTCTGGTCTTGAATTTGTGATCCTCCTGTCTCAGCCTCTCCTGTAGTCGCTGGGTTAAGAGGTATGCCCCTGGCACCTGGTTCTATATTTGAACTTATAAAAGGCAGTACTAAAGTGTTTACCAGACATTTTATATGAATTTACACCTCTCAAGGATGTATGAAAATATTTTAACTTCCCCATGCCTTATTTAATACC